>JAPYZP010019491.1:0-11369 GCA_030522985.1 Torymus sinensis
ACCGTTGATAAAAACATTCTAAGTACAAATGAATAGAGCAGGAAACAGCGCCACGCATCGCGACGCGGAATTAGACGCGCTACGGGACAATTATAAATTTATAGTCTGTGACTGTTTGATGAAGTTGGCGAACTTTTCGAACAATCTGTCAAACTATCACGTAACAATCATAGTTATAACGCGCGCAAATTATTCTCTGCGCGGCGTTTATTTGCTTTTATTTATTACGGCAGCGCGGACAAAGTTTCGCCCGGTCTGTTACGTATAACATCAAATGTCGCGCGCGAATCCCGCCTCCTCTATTTCTATACTTTCGCAAACCCGCATGCTCTTTTTTTCTAATTTCAGCACCCATAACGACATAAATGCAAAAATCCAGACACAAAACACTATACATGTATCAAACAGAGAAAAGTCAGACAACAAAAGTGTTCTCAGCGCGACATACATACACACAAACATGCGCGCCTACACCAAATAAGCATCACTCCATCAATGAATAAACGAACGAAACCATTCAGTGAATGAACTACCGGCAGGCGCTACATAAAGACACCCAATCCCGCGATTTCTCCCGGCACTAATTACATAGTATCCTCGTCACGGCTTTCCCGGTCGCTCTCGCGGGGCCGATGTGCACGCACTTAAGCGCCGCGACACCCGTTTGTCCCGACCGCCCCTTTGTCTCGGCTCGCCGGGGCGAATTTTTCCGCGGCGCGCACCGTATAACGCTCCTGTATATATATATATACATACACACTTGTGGGAAAGTCGTCGTCGGCCCTCTCGTCTCTCGAGCGAGTGATTCCTCAAGCGGGCGAACTAACGCGCGGTCGCCCCCCGTGTCTTATGCACCAGCAGCAGCAGCAGCAGCAGCAACAACAACAACAGCAATAATGATAATAATGTGCCGGCACTCGAGACTCCTTTACCTACCAACCAGACGACCTACACACGCGATTTCCCCCGGCTTTTCCTTGTAAAGATTTTTTTTTTGCTGCAGCGCTGCTATATATACTACTACTACTGTTCCCGAGATTTCTTTCCGCCTAATGCTCTCGCCGGGTCTAATCTGCGGGTGCGGCGGCGGCGGTGCAGGTGGCGGAGCGTTTGTTTTTTTCTCCTCCCTCTTACTGTGGCGGCGCGCAGTCTGTTTGCCGGCGGCGGGCGTCTCGGTATATATATATAGCTTTTCGCGCGCGTCGATTGCGCGTCGCGCACTTAGTTGATTAAACGTCCGGGTGGAAGAGAGAGAGCGGGAGTATGGGCGGGTGTATCAGTGAACGGGGTGAGAATTGGTCGTTGCGCGCAGTGGGTTGGCAGGTTCGCGGCGGGGCGCTGTGGATTGCTCGGGAGATGTGCGGTTGGACAATTAGAAATCGGGGATTGTTTCTTGAATATCCTTCAAATTTTAATGGCGAAATAATTAATTAAATTTTTCCTTATAATATTACTTTGTAATAGTTATTTCATATTATATATACTTTTAGAGATTTTTCCGAGTAAAAGTGTCTTTGCGTTATTGCATATATAAAACGCCGTTATTTGCAATCAATTATGCCCAGCTAGCATAAAATACATAACTACTAATTTAAAATGTGGACTGGAATAATTACCGCACTCACGCGCCTCTTTCTGACAAAATAAACAAAAGTGACCGAGCTGATTGGATGCGCCGCTAATTGATATGCGCACATTAGTTTCTGCCCCGCGCGAGTTACACTGCAAATAACCATTTATTTAATCTTTCGCTCGTCGATGTAATATACGCGTTTCCAATGGTAAAACACTCCTATTTACTCGCGCGTAACGCACACCCAGCTGCGTGCGCACATATAACACGTAAGGGCTCGCGCGCCTCAAAGTACCACCGCCGCCGCCCCCTTCCCTCGAAAACAAACAGCAATTAGATATTCCCGCTCTCGGCAATTACTATATACCGAATGTGGCGTCAATATATCGATACGTAATTGCCGCTATCGCATTAATTCATCCCTCCGCAGTATCGCTGCCACTCATGCGCACGTGCACGTATGTATATAACGCGGCTGCGCACGCGAAGAAACGAACGCGATCGCGCCTGTATATATGTGTGTTTTGCTCCTCGATTGCGGAAGTCAAAGAAAGAGGGAGGGAGAAAGAGAGAGAGGGAAAATCAGGGAATGAAAGTAATTTTTGCCCGAGCAACGCTTGATTTCTCAGCGCGTAATTCGCCAGAGGGGGGAAAATAACGTTCGGACTTTTATGCGTTTCGAGAGAGTGCGAAAAGATTAGAGCGCGATTGACTTTTTTGCTGGCGGCATGATGCGCGCTTTTTACATATATAAAAGGATATAATGAATTTGCGCGCAAATATTCTCGCTGAGCCAACGCATTAAAATGAAAATGTATACCCGGCCGCGGTGAGGTGCTATAGAATACATACTATAGGGATCGCTGAGCGATATTAATAAAATTATTATGATATGTGTGTGATTGGCAAGAATATGCATTACGCACGATTATACGAATATGAGGAAGGCAGAATTTTTATTTTGTTATTTCAATCGAAATTTATATTTATTTCAAATGTATATAATAGCGTCTATATAAATGAACAGATTATTTCCTGGCTGATTTTAAAGCCTGACATATGATGAGCGGGACAAAAATTTTATTACATGGAAATTAATTTCATTTTCGACACGGCTGTCATCTCTGACGTCGCTTTATTACGTGAATACACAGAGAACTTTTAATAATACACTTTGATAAATGTTGAAATTTCATGTATTAATGAAACATTATTTCAATACTATAAAATATTTTTTTGAGGTTTTTTTTAATCAAGATATTCGCGTAAAACTCTATTAATTATCTTCATATATATTTCACTCGGAGAATTCATTAGAATTTGATTTATCATAACAAGACAAATAATATTAGAAATATGGATTCTTAACTGGAGTATTTTATTAAACAAGTTCGTTGTACTGATTCTTTGCGTAACCAACTAATAATAATAAAAGATAGAGAAGGTAAAGATTGTTGAAATAACAATTCTCAGCGCTGCATTCTTTTTCAACATCGGGTTAATTGCGCCGGGAAACATCTCCGTTATCCTTCCGGCATCTTAATCATAATAATCAAATTCCCTCGGACGAAATATAAAGTAAGACTCGTTAAAAGAGGGGTATAAGTGAGGAAAGAACACTTCGCTCGCGAAACTTCTGTTAGCGTTTACGTATCTTTGGCATGACGTTATACAGGGCCGAGTGCAAAAAATACTTCTCAAAGTGCGCTTCTTCGGGAGAAAAGTTCTTTGACGAAAATTTCATTTGCATTCAAGGTACTGCCATCGACTTTCTCTCTCTTTCTCTCTCTCTCTCTCTCTCTCTCTCTCTCTCCTCTCTCTTTCTCTCTCTCTCTGCTCCCCTCGTGCTTAATGAAATTATGCTAAAGCAGGTTCCGGCAAATTTCTCTCCTCCGGCTCCTCGAAATCTCGCTAGTAAAAGTATAATCTCGAAAGATTAAATCTATACTTCGCAGCACATGTATAATATTTCTCGAAATTTCTCTACCCGACTCTGTCCCCTTTCCCCAGCCCGCTCCACTCCTTCGCCGCCTTCTCTTCTCTTTACGACCGAATTACGTTTACGAGATCAGGAATTATGTAAGCTCAAAGTCGCGGGAAAGATAGAGAGAGAGAGAGAGAGAGAGAGAGAGAGAGAGAGAGAGAGAGAGAGAGAGAGAGAGAGAGAGAGAGAGAGGTGCACGCGGCGTGTCTCCTGCGTTACACTAATGACATGACTATTTGCGAGCTTCCGTCACACCCGCGTGCGAAAATTATATGCAAACTTATCTTTCATCCCGTGTCGATCCATATAATGACGTTTTCCCGTCTTCTTATACTTCTTCTTCTTTGACGTACCGCGCGTGCACGTCCGAAGAGTAAAGACACACACACCGCACCGGCGAGCCGCCGACGAACAATTAGAGCACCGTGATGAATAAGCCGACGGGCGTATATATGCATATAGGATGGATGGCGGGAAAAATTAATGAAAAGTTCGAAATTAAAAATAAAGCCGTTTACGCGCTCGTTTTATTGCTATTGATATTTTTTCCACGCCGCTCATATCAAACTCTACATATTTATATGAGAATATTTTTAATATTCTGCCTATAGCGTTGGAGAGCATCGTTTCTAATTGAGTTGATGGGGAATAAAAGAATTGTGTAGAAATATTCGGCGCATTTCATTTTAATATGGAAATATCGCAAATTAGCTTGCTGTCATTTCGCATGGAAATATATTCAGCAGTATCTTTGCCCTCATTTGCAAAGCAAGTGTTGATTATTTTAATTTTCAAAATGGAATCATCAAAATAAATGTCGGGCTCGTTTGCGCCAAAACGAAAGGGGAATGCATAAGTAATTCTTAAAAAAAAAAAATAAATAAATAAATAAATAAAATTGTTCATTACTAACGATACATTATTATACCGATATATCACTCAAATAAAAATGATGTCAGTGCTCACCGTGTGGAAATATTACGCTATAGGGAAAACGAATGAGAACAGCAGTATGATTGATAAAGTCATCAGTCCATTCGGCTTAGAACGCATAAGTGGACCATCAACGAAAATCATTGGCTACAATAAAACAAATTTTTATCATCGCATGTCACGTATTCGGTGATTAATACGATCCACGATCACAGGTTCGTGACGGCAGTACACGTCACAATATACACTATATATATCACTCTCTCTCGCTCTTTCAAGATTAGCCGTTAAAATTCTCGATCAAACTTTTTGCACAGCGCGGCTAAGTCCCACCGAACATTTTTCTATATTTTGCCGATCTCAAAAGTCCACGGGTGCGAAGTAAAGCAAAAAGAAGGCAGAAGAGATCCGAGGAGGGCGACGAACGAAGGTTCGAGGTCCTTTTAATACACTACGACTCTCACCCTCGCGCGAGTGTGCGGGAATCCATATACCACGCGCGCTCTCTCACTCTTAATATATACGTCCGTGAATGAGTGAGAGCCAGAAAGAGAGAGAAAGAGAGCTAAAACTGATCCGGGGCTCGCCCGCGCGCCTATATCCGTGTAGGCTCATCTCTTTCTCCCGCGAGCGCGATCGATCATTTTTTATGAGGAGACAAGAGAAAGAGCGGGAAAGATAGAGAGACAGGAAAAAAAGGCAGTGGAAGCCGGAAGAGGAAAGCCCTCTCTTTTCTCGCTTTACCGCGACAAATCCGCGGCGTTCATCGCTGCCGCGCGCGACATTTCCATTCGATCTATGCGCCCCTCGCGACGATATTCGTTATATATATACGTGTCAATCGGTTATCTCCCTCGTGCACGATGGGGGGAAAATTATTGACCGCGAAATTTCACGTCGTTACGCGAAATAATAACGCAGAGAGCGAGCCCGGGCTGTATTAGACGCGAGGGTGGATTTTTGTTTTTCCGTGCTGTATATATTATTTGAAGGGGAAGGGATGGGAAAGAATTCGCCAAGGGCTGACACTCCAGTTTGACGCGCTCTCGCGCGAGAGAGGAAGAGGAAGCGGGAGAGAGAGAGAGGAGCTATTAGAAGTTTTCCTTGAGTAATGGAGAAAGTGCGCTCGGTCGGGTTCATTAAAAAGTTTCGCAGTATGCGCGCGCAGCCCATAACCGGCCGTAATTAAATGAAAAATCTCAGACTAGATTGTATAATATGAGCCGAACTGCGTAGGGACGGGGGCACGAAAGAAGGAAAAATATTGCTATATTTAATGAAACTATATGCGGCCGCATTCCTTATACACAAGCTCGTTTTAACAAATCACAACTACAGCTATATATACGGCTATCCGAAAACGCGACGTTTTCGCATGAAAGAGTAAACCTCTACTGGGAGAGGGCGAATACACTAGTAAATTACACCGCGGATGAAATATTTCTATTCATCGCAAAATTCTGACAAATTTCGCGATATCCCGAGCGTTCATCAACAGATCATCTCGATGAATAATGACGTCGGAGACATATATAGAAACGGAGAGAGGATCAGAGGCAGATATATAACGAGCCAGCTATATAGGAGTGAGAGAAAGAGGGCAAAAGCCATAAGGATCAAATGGCGGTTCTGGAAAAATCGCCCTCAATGCCGTCATCGTCCGTAATCGCTTTCAATTTATAAAGCGCTAATGGAGTCGCGCTCGTGCGCGAAGAATCCTCTTCTCTCTCTCGCCTCCCCCCATCGTCGTTCATAAATCGTTGCGCTCTTAATATCCGCGGGATCGGCGTGATCTCAAGCTTCATACTCTATTTGGTATATATACGGCTGGTCCGCGCGAGGAACCGATTATCGCGCTGAAGGTTGCGCGATCGATCATTTTTCCCCGAAAAATACGAAAATCCAAAAGATTCGGACGAGAAAGAGGAGAAAAAGTGGTCAAAAGAAGCTTACGTGTCGGATAAATACGAGCGTATCCTGTATAGCTCCAGTGCATGCCCAAACAAAGCGTATAGAAGCTTACGTGTCGGATAAATACGAGCGTATCCTGTATAGCTCCAGTGCATGCCCAAACAAAGCGTATATATAGATATATATACTTTTTTTTCACAGTATACGCGCGGACACGCGTGATCGAAACGCGACAAATCCGTCTGCCCCAAGAATCTCCCTCTCTCTTCTTCGCATCAGACATATCCTAGAATAGGTATATACCCTCGTCCCTTTCGCTTTCGTGTCTCCCGTCGCCATTCGCGCGCGATGATCCGCCAATGGAAAAGAAACTCTCTCGCTTCCCCCTTCTCTCTCTCGCGATGATCCGCCAATGGAAAAGAAACTCTCTCGCTTCCCCCTTCTCTCTCTCTTTCTCTCTCCTCTCTATATCCGCACGTCTGATATACTTTTCGCTTTCGGAAACGAAATAGTATAGCGACCCGACACCGGCGTCGGTCAGTGCGTTTCCTCCCTCAAATCTCCCACGCCGCACATCATTCACGGCTGCTTTCCCTCTTCCTCCACGGAGTTTACATATATATACACACAAGATATAGCTAAGAAAGAGAGGGAGAGAGATAGAGAGAGAAAACAGCCAGTCTGAATAAGCACTGCTGGCGCGGTGGAATGACAAAACTTGAGGGGGTTCTGGAAAGTTGCCGCGGTAGATTGAATTCGATAAAGGATGAGGAATGCCAGGAGTCGCGATTTCGGACAGCGACAGTGTATTATCAGTCTCGCTCCGGGTGGATTATAAATTGCGTTAGAGAGCGGGGAGGGGGGGGTTTCGAGATGTCGGGAGAAATGATGTTCCGTCGAGGTGATGGTATGTATAAGGCGTGAGTGGCTTGCCAATGATTTGACTGTCGAGTGGGATTTCGGAAAGAGATTTACATGACAGCGGGGAGCACAGAAGTCCAATATTTTACCAGAATAATTAAATTTCTCTTGGGTGTAAACCTGCGGTTATAGAGTATTCTTCGAACACTAGGAATTGGAAAACTAAAATATAATTGCAAAAATACATTGCAAACATCGTTACATCTCAAATACTAATATACTTATTATATTTTGACGTAAACTGTAACGAATCGATGAAAAATTATTGATTTTCTATAATGGCCCAAAAATCGACTATTTTGACTTACTAGAAATTGTTTTACGCAAAAATGTTCTTCGCGAAAGAGTTTGGTTTGTTGAGTTGTATGCAATATTTATGTGTAAAATCAAATTCTATTAAATGATAAGCGAACATCGACTATTTGAGGTGACATACGTACATCATGGGGAACAGTAAAAATGGACTCATTTTAAGTAAAACAAAAATACGATAAATGTTTAATTTTTGTGGTGTCACAATTTTCACTCTAGTGAAAGATAAGGCTCTCCCTAGACGCGGTCGTGAGTAAAAATTTAATTACTGTAGTGTTATCGTGAACCATCAATCTAAATTTAGTATTTGGATCAGAGACGCTGTTATTTCAAACCTTACTCTGCTTCCCTTATTTCGTTAAGCTCGTGCATATCGATTTGCCGTTGATTAATTTGGTTTCTTGGTTTACATTGGAAACGAGAACTGCAACGTCAAACCACTATTGACAACGTAACGAGCAGTGGCGCAGCAACTCGAATATATAGACAACAACATTGCTATAGATGTTATTCTGCGCGTTATACACGGAATATAATAACTTATGTTCGCAAAGATATAAAGCTATATTGGTTACACCGCGGATCGAGTGCCAATCATCAATTCAATCTTCCAAAACTCAAAATAACATCATCAAATTGTTTCTTCATGAGGCAATAAAGCTCGTTATCGATACCAGCGACCTCGATTAATAAAACTTACACACACCTAATCGCGCGACATTTCGCTTGAACTCAGCTAAAGAGAACGATATAAAAGGAAAGTGAGACAAAGCTTTCTTAGGCGCTCGGACGGCCGGGGACTTATTCCTGATCCGTGACCCATCCGCCTCACGTGCGCGCGCAGAGTCATTTGTCTCGATTAAAGCCGAGCAATAGCAATGTGCGGCAACGCCAACGCGACAACGAAGAGAGAGAGAGAGAGAGAAACTCGCTCCTTGCGCGCGAGAAAGGTAATCAGCCGTAAAAGGATCGACTGTGCGCGCTGCCGCAGTAAATACTCGGAATTGAGAGATATACCTATATATACCTTCGAGTCTCGCCTCCCTCCCTCTGTATTTTGAATGCATATACCAGTATTTCGCCGCGTTCCTGCCTCCGGGTAATTCGAAGATTCTCTATCTCGGCTATAATTTTATTTTATTACATGCAGAACGCTATGCGGCACGAGAGGTACAATAGAGTAACGAAGAATTTGCCGACCCTTCTTCGTCCTCGTTGGAATTCAAAAAGAGTGAAGGGAAGAAGACGGCAGGAGGTATTAAATTTTATTATTAAATTACATTTATTATTTTGTATATTCACTTGGAGTTTGTTGTTAACTGAAGGCGAGGTATGTAGGGAGCGCGCGCGTGCGCGCGAAAAGTTAATCAGTTCCGGGAAAATCTAAAGAGGCTACGCGGCGCGTAAAGCTTTTAGTGGGCCGAGAGATGTTTGTGATTTGCAGAATGTTTAAAGTGGAAAGAGGGAGAGGAAGTTGCATGGACCGACGCGCGTCCTGCTTCGTGAAATTTCAGAATACATTAACTAAGTTAGCCGGATCTTGGTTTATTTAATTAATTAAAATTTCAGTTTGAAATCCTCTCGGCCGCCAGCGCACGCGCGCCTTTGATCCGTGCGGGCGCGTGGGAGCAGGGGGTGGTGAGTAAGACTGAAGAAAAAGTAATGAGTGTTGGGGGGGGGGGGGGGGGAAAAAAAGCGGTAACTTTTTAATTGAAAAATTTCTATGTCATTCCTCAGGAATTTTAATGGAAAATGTACTCTCATTAGTGTTTTTCCAACGGCAGGGCGCGGGAAAGTTATTTTGTCCCTAGCAGCGAAAGACTTAATTAAAGAATACAAGTTGCATAATGCGCTATCTTCATTTAATTCTGAGATTTTTCGTGCGGTCTGCGGATTTAACATTGAACCGTATTATTAAATCTGTGGAAAATATATGTGAATTGTATAAATAGTGCAGCAAAGAAAATATGATTTTATTAGAAAGAATTTTCTAATTATATATATAATAATTAAACTTTATCAATTTGCAAAACCAAAGTGGATTTTGGTAATGCAAACTGAAATTACTCTCTGGAAAGTTAAAAATCTAATTTACATGGAGAAATTATTTTCGGGCAAACTTCAATTTGCCCTCCGAAAATTAAAATTCATCAAAATTCAACCATCACCCCACCATCCTCCAAATTTCGAGCATATACAACACGCAACAAAAGCGCAAATTAAGCCTCTCACACCCTATGGACAAAAATACCTCTGTCGCGAGGAATTCCGCCGACCTCACCTCCTTCCACGATTCCGCGAAAATTTCAATCGATATACCCCGCCGCCACCGCCGCCACCGCGTCATCGCGAGCTCATACACCCTCGCGCGGCTCCCACGAAAGAGAGAAATAGCAAGCGTGAGAGAGAGAGAGAGACGGCAAGGAAAACACGACAAGCATTTCGGCCGGGACAGCAGCAGCGGCAGCCTAGTTAACTCGCGAAAATCCGAGCGCGACGCGAGCGTGCGAGAGAGGCGAGATCTTGACATTCCCGCAAGCGCGAAGCGTCGAATTCCACAATCTGAATTTCCAAGACAATCCGAAAGCGCCGCCCGAGCGTGTATATCAGCATTTACTCAATCCCGGCGCGTGCGCGCGAGAGAGAGAGAGAGGGAAAGCAAGCGGCACAGTCGAGTCACCGCGCGCGCGGCGTCGTGTTCAGCGCTGCGCCGGGAATTCGTGATTAGAAATTGGTTCGAGCGATATAGAGAGTCTACTTAGAGGCGTATGCGAATTTGCCGAAACTATAAGCTTTATTTTTCTCGATTGTTTAATCAATTGCGGTTTGCGCGGCGGTTAGGATTAATTAAGGATATTTTCGGAGGAGTGAGTAATTGAATTGGGATACGAGGCGGTTGGTGTCGCTGAAGTGTGCTTAACAATTAATCAATGAAACAATTAAGAACTTGTGTTATATACTTATAATTAGCGATATATAAATTTTATATATATATATAAATTATATATAAATTTTTATTTATATAAATATATGATATATATACTATATAAATTTTACAAAAACGCGTAAAATTGGATGAAAAGGACTTATAACAATCTGAATTTCGAAAAGGCGGACAAGCTCCATTGTTCACGCGGATAATACCCGTTTGACCTGTTGTTTGTAAGTTCTGATTAAAGCATTTCGAAAAGTGTAATTTTAACTCGCGCGACACAATGCAAACGCCAAGCGCGCACTCCGCGCACTTCGGCACGGAATTCTGAAAGCGTAACAATTCGCGAAAGTTTACTCAATCAAAATTCGTTACGACAAAGTCGATCGTTATACTCGTCGTCGGCGCAACAACGGCAAGCTGTTTTGATGCGCGAGAGAGAGAGGGGGAGATGGGGGCGCGAAGCAGATGGATTAAACGCCCTGGCGCTGACTGACCGCGCCGCACCGAGGCGTAAAAGGATAACTGGGTCAAACTGCGTCTCTTTTTTTATGGGTCGTTAAAAGCTTCAGCGCCGACTTCTTGTGGCAAATCGTTACTGATAATAAAACATGAATCTTTTAATGTATCAAACAATCTTAGCCGGATGGCGACGTTTTAAAAATATCGCCTCGTGTCGTATGTTCATCGGGTGATTTCCCTTTTTTTTTCGTTGAACATAACGTCAACGTCTATGAATATTAAAAGATGAAATACCAGTGACATGTGTACAGAGTTGAAAATGATTATTTTTATAGCCCGAC
>JAPYZP010019646.1:0-15000 GCA_030522985.1 Torymus sinensis
ACCAGAAAAACCTGGTTTGGTAGGTGTGCTCGAAAAAAAATTTTCAAAAGTACTTTTTGGGTTTTTTCCCAGATTTCGTGGGATTTGCACATATATGTAGCATACTTTGGCACAGTTGAGCACGATTAGCTATAAGTTTGTCATAGTCTCGCATGATTTGGCACATCAAATTATTTCCAGCAGGAGTCTTATAAAAATATTTAATTTTTTTCATAAATCATTTCGGGAGGCGTAGGCATTTGAATACAATTTTGGATTAATTTATGAATTTTGTTCAAATGCAACAGTAGTAGGGATTATAAGGTTTAGTAGCTCAGTAGGTCGTTCTCTTAGAGCAGTGGTGCTCAACTTCATCGATGTCACAACAAATTGTGATCTAATACAAATATTATTTTTTATGGAAACCCTCCATAAGCCTCTATAGAATACTACAAAATAATAAAAAAAATTACCACTTATCGGTGCGACTATATATAGATATACAAATATAATACGGAAGTTTTTCTTTTGGTTGTTATATCTCTGAAATTAATCCCGCTTGCCATATCGAACATTTTACTAAATTAGTTCTAATATCCTGTAGTGTTACATATTACTTTTTTAGAAAAAGTTTGGAAAAACTCACTTCACAATTCATAAAAATGTGTCGCCACGACGGACGCAGCATAGGGTTCCCATGTTAAAAATGCAAATTTTTAAATTGAATATCTCAGCTTTTAATACCGCAACCTATGTTTCGTTGGCCAGCAATCCATTATAATCACGGAGCGCGCGGGGTAAAACTTAAGAAATAATGTTTTTTGTGACCTACCTGTCTGTGTTTATTTTGACAGGATAGAAAACATGCAAAATCAATAATTGAAAAAATTATTATAAATATCTAATTAAGCACATTTCATAGCAAACATCTAATCACAACATTCACTATACTTAAAAATTCGTATTACCTTTGAAGTTGTTTCTCTTCTTCTGCAGACCTACTTGGTGTTGATGGTCGAGATGGTTTTTGTGCTTTTAGAGCTTCCCATATATCCACCTGACATATACCATAATATTTAAAGATACTTTTATTTCATGTACTCAAGGAAATATTCATAATACATAAATATTTTTAGAAATTTTAATTTTCTTAAGAATTATAGGTATATATTTTTTTTACAATTATTTATTTTTTAATTTACCTCATCACGTTCACTACCGACATCAATAAGACTTTGTTGTATAGCGAATTGTAATAGATCATCTTCTTCTTCAATACTAAACTGTGTCCGCACTTCAGCACCTATTTTGACGAGTAATATTAATTAATATAAAATTAAATTGCGATTAACGAGTAACACTTTCATTTGCATTAAAATTACCTAGTTTTGTGTATCCTACAGGAGCTTCAAAGCATACATCATCTAGAAGACAAGTTAATCGGTTCGCTTCTTCTAAGCGACCGACATGCGGCACTTCACAACATAAGTATATATTTAAAAAATGTCTTATGATACGGATAGTAAAATAAAAAATGACCTATTTTGACAGGGAATCCCGATGGCAATTGCATTTGTATAAAATCTTTCAATTTAGCAAAATGGGAACTAGTTATAGCCATTAGATCTACAATTGGCATAATTTGTTCTTGTAGGCTAAGCGGATATTCTTCACTTAGCCATAACGTTGCCTGTGCAATAGAAATATGTAAGTATTATTGTAAATTTTATTGTAAATTACAAATCACTATTAAGAATCATTTATGGTATTACCTTAAACTTCTGTACTTTTGTATTTATTTCTCTTGGCCTACCAATATCTCTTGTACTTAAATCAACTTGTGGATCAAAATATTCTTGAGGTGTTATATTACAAGGATTGCCAACATTTGTATACTCTTCCTAAAAAATGAAAAATATATATAAAATATAAGAGATGTATGAAGTAATTGATAGCATTAAAATTAAATTAAAGTATGCATTCTTAAGTCCAAATTTAGTTATTTAAAAAAAAAAAGGCAACAAATATTTAATCATCAAAAATATAATTACACTAATTGCAGCAGCACCTTCCTGTTGGGTTTGTTCAGCAATACCAAGAAATGATTGCAAAGGGGTTCGAGGAGATTTAGCCCTAATTTTATCTGCTTCAGAAAGGTGTTCTAGTCGTGTTTTTGTTATTAGTTCTACATTACTTGCACTGAATACTTTACATTCATGACCATTCACTACTTCACTTTTATCTGATCTCCAGCCCCATAATCCAGCTTTGTTTCTGAAAATATAATCAAAAATATGAATATCAAATATGCAATGATAAATGAAATTTAGTATACATATTATGTACCTTTCAAAACTAATTTTATCAGTATCTACATAAGTTGTCACAATTGGATTTGTTAATCGTGTTAAAACACTTTCTTCTGTTGGTTCCATGAATTGTACATTATCATCACCGAGAAGTTTCATATGCTCTACATACACCTTTCTTGTTTCATGATCGATTTCCATCATTGTAGCTCCATCATCTATAATTATACAAACAATTATTTGTACATATTTTATATTTATTCAATAAAAAAATCATTCTCTTAGCAGAATACAGGTATGTTCTAGGGTACAATTTTATGAATCATTGAAATAGCTTTAATTATAGTATCTACAATATTTTTAAATTGAGTACAATTATTCATTTCATAAAGCATATTTAAAAATACAAAGTTTTCTAAATGTTAACTACAAGGTATGGACATTCACCTGAATGACCTCTTTGCATGCTGAACACATAACTGCGTTCACACCTAATAGCCACTGGTACATTTTGAGCTTGTTGCACTAACAATAAATTGTTTTTAATAAATTTAAGTATATAACGAAAGATAAGTAACATTTCAAAACCATAAATCTTTGTTCAAAAGTTTAGAATATTTGATGTAAATGTATTTTATAACAACAATTATTTGAATTGAGTTTTCTTTATATCTAATATAAATATTAATTATTATTTTCAAGAAAAAATAATGTTTTTTCATTTATTTGAAATTTTTTCATTAAATATAGATATGAAGTAACAAAAATTTACTTACTTTGTCCTTTAAAAACATAACTACGATTTCCTCTTTGCCAGTTTGCATGATCAAAACCAAGAAGTGTAGTGTCTATGCGAACATTACTACCTTGTTTATAAACTTTATAGGTATCACTTGGACACATTCGGGAGGCAAGAGGAACTATGATAAATATAAATATATATACATATAATTATAGAATTATTTTAAATTTTGGCAAAATAAACACATAATAAGACGACTCGTAATAACATAATCTTACCCCAGCTAGTGAATTCCCATTTCATTTCAACGTAAAAATCTGGTGCCTAAATGTTAAAAAAATGTTTATGCATTTTGATAAAAATGATTTTGATAATGACTATATTAAAAATGAAAATTTTATTTACTTGTTTAAGTTTATGAAGTAATTCTGGAATGCCAGCCACTCGATTACAATATCTTTGATAGTCCCGCCTTGCTAGTACACTCTGCAGTAATTCTGGATTACCAGTACCAACAGCCTCTTGAACAACTAAATAACAATACAGATTAAATTGCAGCGTTGTTAAGAACTATCTAAAATTTTTTAATTAGAAAATTTTGATTAATAAAAGCTTTAATAATTTATTTATTAGAAGACTTACCACTCCAACCTTGTGTATTTTCTGTATTAACATTAGCCTCGTGTTGAAGTAAAACCATAGCAGAGTCTATATGACCCAATGTTACAGCCAACATTAATGGTGATCTGCCTCTGTTGTCGTGAAGTTCAATGTCATGCTAAAATGAAAATATATATATATATATATATATCTTCATAAATTATATTTTAAAAAGTATATTTATTATATACACAAATAATACATAATGAGAAAAAGAAAAAGAAAAACTGAATAAAATATATAAAACATTATATCAAGTAGGAAGTAAGTTTATATGGCTTCTTTCATATAAGAGGCTTCATAAAAACTATTTTTCAGTACTGCAATCTTCAAATCTTGTATCAAAATCTATGTATAATTCAAATAGAAAGAGTCAGATATTTAACATTATGTTTAATTAAGTTAAAATTTTGTTACTCACATATATATTATTAGCTGAATGTAAACATTGGAGCAATAATCTTATATAAATAGTTATTTGAAATGTAAAGGAAAGATAAAAAAATGCTTAATAAAATTGAAAAACTTGTGAAAAGAAATGTTTTTTGATAAAACAGTGATAAGAAATAAAAGTAAAGAAAAAATCGCGGCAGCTTTATCTTGGTATAGCACGCGGTAGAGATCAATAAAAGGCAACAGAAAACTACAACCGACAGCAGACACGCGAGAATAAGGCGCAACTCTTCCGAGCCGAGGAACAAACGGCATTCAACAAACTATCTAAAAAGAGTCGAGCAAAAAATACAACCCACCTGTCTTGTCACGAGCAGCCTGTCGAGCTCGGCATGGTCATTGTTCCACACGACCCAGTGTAGAGGATACTTCCTCTTGATCTCCTCTATCGTCACCATCGTTACTGCTCCTGTAACGTCCGCTCCAGCACCTCCGACGGCGATTTTCCTCGCAACGGCCCAACGGCAAATGCCAATCCGCAGGGCTAACACACCGTTAGCATACGTGTATATGTAGATATAGGTATATATACTTATATATGATGTGGAGGGCTTGTGTCTATGTACTACCGTACTACGTGACTACCTCTACGGTCTACACTCTACACTACGCACTTACAGGATAGGTAAAAAAGATAAAGTGCTGTGGGCGCCTAGCAGCAGTGGCAGCCCTCGCCCACAGTGATAATAACTCTTTGGCGGCAGTGGATAACTCGGCCGATCAGACTTGTCAGCCTCCTGACAGTTGGACGCATGACAAGGCGCGCTTCGCTTCCGGCTTCTGGCCATTGATCAGGCGATAAGGGCGAAACGCATGATTACGGCATGCCCGCGACCGAGACGTCCGCGACGTCCGCGACTGCGACGAATTAAGAGGAAAAAGAGCAAGTCCACGCCGCGGAGCACACTATTACTACACACCGAATAATATGCACTTTCTGCAAAGGCTCTATAGCAAGCGCGACAAGCGCGCGAGCGCGTTCTTCCCCTCGCGCGCTGCGCGCAGTCTGCTCTAGCTCTACTCTACTGCTGCGCTGCGCGCGCCAGAGCGAGATAACGGCCACGTCGTGCCTTTTCCCCTCTCGTCTCGCTTGCTCCGTTTGCCTCTCTCTCTCTCTCTCTATATACCTATATAGGTATACCTACCTATATCGCTGCTGTTATGTGGCGGCTCTACTGAGTCTACGCGCGCCGGAACGTGAGACAGATTAGATTAGATACACTTTATTGTGCAACTATATATATATAGCTACTGCTATCCTTGAAGTTTTTTTTAAATTCCGACTTTTGTTATTACTAAATAAATTGCCTTTTCGCTTATCTCTGCGTTCAGGTATACTCATTGTTTTTTAAGTAAATGAATAATATTTCACAATATTTCATAGCAATATATATAAATACTATAATAACTCATTTAATCTATATCATGCGTCAATACTTAATTTCGCGTAGGATCGTGTTACTTACATACATGTTTCTCCTAATTTCCAAGCAGTATACACACACACACACACACACACACACACGCACACACACACACACACACACAATACAAATCTACAATCTAGAATTAAAATCAGATATGGAAATAATTTTAGCAATTTAAAATTTAACGTAACCAATTCAAACGTTTTGGATTAGCGCAGTACCTATATATCTGTTACGTATCCCACTCTATTGGGTGGGTGTACCGGTGTCCGTCCATCTAAGACCAATTACCGACCACTTTTTCTTCTGCGATTAACGATTACAAAATGAATAATTTTGAATCTTAAGATAGCCATTGCAAAGTAAATATTGTAGGATACCATATTTATTAATTTAGAAAATTTTATTCTTAAGTACATTTAAACAAAAATGGCCGGTAACTGGGGGGAGGCTGGTCACAGGTGCAACCACCCTAGTATATATTTTAATAATCTTATAATAAGTAAAAGTTTTCATTTTAAATATAAATAAACAGTTAAATATGAAACAAATCATATCGACATCATATAATAATAATATTTATAACGTTCTCAAAATATTTAACCATTACTCTAAAATTTATTTAGATGAGAAAAGTAATTAAAAACTAAAATATATGTTTTATTTCGTATTAGTTCAATATTTACTATATAATATTTCATTAATGCCGGATATATATATAAATATGTTTTTATCAATTTGAAATAAAGTATTAATAGTGATTTTTTTAAGTCGTCACTTTTTGAATTCTACAGTTGGCTTAGAGAGCCACGGTGGCTCAGCGGCAGCGCATCAGACTCGTTACCATAATGTTATGCCTTAGGCAGAATCCACACTATACTCGTACCCCGTATCCGTACCCCGTTGAATTTTCTTGTAGAGTTGGCTATCTCACAAAGTCTATATGTTCTCAAAGATCCGCTTCTAACTTTCATTATCGATGTCTTCGAGGACCATAGACTTCGTAAGATAGCCAACTCCACGAGAAAATTTTACGGGGTACGGATACGGGGTACGGGTATAGTTTGGATTCTGCCTAAAGGTCCCGGGTTCGATTCCCGCTCCCGTAAAAAAGCCGGCACCACTGAAACACGAATTTTTCATGTGCTTACTTTCACCGTGGTCTCAGTGGTTCGGAACCCCCTTGAAACTGTAGGTCCAGTAGTTGGGGCGGTAGCGTCCTCCGACTTATCTATAGGCTTCGCTAACAAAAATTCACTCTCTTGGAGTATAAACACATTTATGATATGGCATAACGGCGTCTCAGTTAAGAGAACCACGGCCAAGGTAAGAAGTCTGGGCCCGTACAGGCAACCTGATTCGCATGTACAGGCTTACACACCTATATATAATAAGGTGCGAGGTCGAACCTGGCCGAACCATGGAAAGGTAGTCGACTTACTTAATTTTTTATAATTTTCTTATGATTTTTAACACTTGTATACGGGGTTTACAAATTTAGGATATACCATCTGGATGATACGTCGAAAATAGGGCTTATGTCTAGGTTTCGATAAGTATTTAACGAGCATCAAAAATTAATTTTTAGGCATCCTGTTCAGGGCCTATTATTTCGCACCTTGTCACACGCCTGGGTACAGCTATTCTGACCGTACCCTATACAGGGCCTACATAATTACACCGACAGGTCTGGATGAATTTCCACTCGGAAGGGTGCGAATTCATGTGCAGTAGCGCGACGACGTCAAGTTCTGTATGTATAACGTGTCTTTCAATTTCAAATATATACGCACTAACGACGTAAATATATCTCATTATTAACGCACAAAAATGAAATATAGTATTATAGGTGTTGTATAACTAATAGTACCGTGTCTAAACTTAATTTCTAGCCATATTTTTTAATATTTTGACAATTTTTATGTCATAAACTATAATAAATTGTACCTACAAAAAAGCTTACGAGAACATTTTATATTCAAAATGGTCTGAAAAATATGAAAAAAAATATTTTGCACAATAACTATTAAAATAATTTTTTGATAACAAATTTACTGACTATTTTTAGCATTCTAATATGAAAATTTGAATTCATGAGATCCAAATGCCTATAGTAATAAAGTATCGGTAGACCCATAGACGGCATAGGTAAACCACCAGCTAGACTAACTCAAAACCTTTCGCCTTTATATTTTTGAAAGGTGCGTGCAGCGTCTGTCAGCGTCGCGACTGCTACAAAATCCTAGGTACTTACCTATGTAGGTATTGCATCATGAAGGGTACGTTTCGATGAGAGCTCCGTCAGGATCACCGTCAGTTACGGCGGCAGGAGAAGGGGTTCTGATGGAGCTGCCGGAGAATCTAACACGGCTGCCGCAGAAGACTTTCAAAAGACTCAAATTTGCCCAAGCTGATTTTTTACATTCTTCAGAACACAACGTGCACCAATTATAACTATCACACATGGTATACTAGACCATTTTTTTTATAAAGCAATGACTGCAATAATTATGATAATTATTTAAATTTCAACATAAATTATTTCACCAGGTTAGCATTGTGAGTAACAATAGCAATTGCCTTACAAATATTTCATTAAATTATACAGCAACTGAGTTCAAAACATTATCTGTATAAAATTTTCCAACACTATTTTTATGATTTACTGATTCGTTATTCTGAATTTTTGATTTTCAAAACATTTATTTTTGAATTTTTTTAATGATCGGATTTAAATATTTGAATCGGATCAATACCAGTCAAAGAAGGATAAAAATACCTATTTTATATTTTTATTTTATTTTAAAAAAAAGAATTATTACGGTTCTTTTGTTATTAACAAAAACTTTTTTTTTCAAGCTCATAACTCTCAAACCAAATGTTCAATTTTTTTTTTTTTTAAATTATGATAAAGCAGAATAAATAAATAGCTATAATCTATAAAAATTTGAATACATTCTGTCGGCTAGTTTTTGAGTAATACCCGCGTGAAAATATGATATGAGATCTCATATAGATCTCAAATGAGATTGTAATTGAGATCTACATGAAATCTCATATCAGATCTCAGTGAGATCCTATTACGAATTTCAGACATTAGATCTCATGTGAGATCTCATATGAGATCTCATCTGCAATTTTCTATTAAATAAAAAACTTCAGCATTAGATCTCATGTGGGATCTCATATGAAATCTCATCTCTGATTAAAAAATTTTATTTTTTTATTTCAATTATACAATTACCATGAATACTATTTGCATGCCTTTAGTGTATTTAATTTAATTTGTTGCTAAATCGCCGTATCAAAAATAAGTAGTAGCACTATAAGGAACGGCTCTGAGTGATAACCTTAGTACCGACACTTGTTGATACGTGGCGACCCGCCGACTGCTCCCATAAACAAGTTGACAATGTCGAGTGTATATCGTTGCTTCCGTGCAAGAAGGCACTGCTGATATTTTTTATATATTTTAGTTAACATATAAGTATTCAAATAAAACTTTTTTTTTCGAAAAATCTATTTTACTTATAATTCTTCGTAAATTATAAAAACGCACAATTGAAAAAATATCGAGAAAATAAAACAAATATTTTGTAAACGCACTAGAAGACAACTAACAAGTAGTAATTGGGTATATGTACCCTATTGAAAAAATCACATAACAAAATTACGTAATTTTGTCACGTAAAAAAATCACATAATTAATCACGTAATATTTTGTTCCAATATGATACGTGATTTTTCAAAAATCACCTAAAATGTTTTCACTTGAGGTAAAAAATTATATAAACATTAAAAATCACGTAATATTTTGATAAAATTATATTACGCAATTTTGGAGGAACTTTGTAATTTTAGATAAATTTTGTAATATTAGATAAATTTTGTAATTTTAGATAAATTTTGTAATTTTAGATAAATTTTGTAATTTTAGATAAATTACGTGTTTTTGATAAATTACGTGATTTTGATAAATTACGTATCGCGGAATTTCTTTTAATTTACCTCTTTTATTGCCTAATATCTAAAAATTTCCATGATTTTCATAGCCAAGAATCACTTTTTGTTTAAATAGATGTTATTTTTAAGGATTTTTACAAATTTTATGAAATGTACAAAAGTGTACGAAAATGTAAATAAATGTAAAAAGATCTAAAATATGTCCGAAATTCAGTATCAAACTACATTTCTTTTACACTTTCTTACACTTTTTTACACTTTTCTGCACTTACTAAATAATTTGCTACATTTTCGATTTTGGCTCGGGTATACCGAGGCATAGGTTTACAATAATAATTAGAAACTATTGCAAATAAAATTTAATTTTCGTTTACTGATTGTCTACTTATGCAAATACAGATGTCAAGATTAGAAAGCACACAAAAGTTACTTACATTTGTATTTTGAGAGTAAAAATGATTTATGTACATAAAACTACAAATTTTAGCATCTTGCTGGTACACATATATCATTTGCGCTATAAAGCTTTTCGAATGCTGTATTTAAAAGGCCCATAAAAAAACTTGATATGAATGTTGGTTCTCCACATATACTAAGAACTTCTGCAACATCTTTTCTTACATTATCAATAGTTTCATAATCTGGTTTCCAGTTTGGATCGAAAACAAGCAAATGTAATGAAGTATATTTTGGTAACAATTTTGTAGACAATAGTTGCTCAGCTCTGCTTGGTGGAAACTAGAACAAAATAAAAATAAAAATATAATAAAATATATTGTATATTATTATAATTTTATAAATCTTACTAATAGTTTCTGAATATCTAGTGTAGGCCAATTTTCTGTACAAGCTTGACATGTACATTTCAGATAAAAATCTCCTACTCCCATTCTCTGTTGCCTATATTCCTTACTAGATTCATAATACCTACCAAAACGAGAAACCGAGAACTAAAACATTTCATTTAAAAATTAGATTTAGAAGTATTAATTAAGAAATAACATTTACATTCATTATTGTATTTACTTGTTCATTTTTTTTAATTGGACGTAGAGAATATAAAGTCATTTCTCCTTGGGCTGAAAGGAATGTTTTTGCATTTGGATTACAATCCTGTTTTATAATAGATGCAAATGGCTCAGTACATGCACCCCTAGTACAACAATTTGTTACCATACATTGTTTATGAGTCAAGCCCTTCCTACATTTGTCACTAAATATCATATTTATCTACAAAAGAAAAACAAATTTAATATACTTTATAATTATTGTATAAATCTATTAAATTTTTCAATTAAAATAAAATTAATAATGATTTACTATTCCAGAATTGTAAGAACTGATCATTATAAGTTTAAGCAAAAGATTGCCAACAAATATAACATCTTCATCTTTTGATAAATCTTTTCCTTGCATTAATTTTAAATTTCCTTCAAAAAGATCAGAAGCTTGAATAATAAATGCCAAAAAGACACAACAATGTTTTATATGTTGTATAGCATTCAAGAGCTCAAATTTACCAGGCATGCTGTACATGCTAGAAAAATTAATATTTTTTCCATCTTCATAATAACTCTTAGGAGTTTTATCTGAAATTAAAATGTAATTTCATAATGGTTATTAAAACTACTTTAACTGAATCTATAATGTTGATTAAAATTTACTAATTGCTTCATTTATTGGTTCACTTTTTCGCACGGGTAGTGATAGCTGCGCATGAATCGCCGGCGACGAAAGTATGCAAGCTATCACTAGACGCTCAAAATGCTCGATTTTCCATTCACCTTTCTATGCAGGAAAAGGGCCTTTTTCATGCATGACGTATTGAAAAAATCGATATCTTATTATGATGCGCAAAGTTCAATTTTGCACTCGCATTTTCTTGCGCAAATGCGTATACAAAATTGAAATTTGCACAATTTGATAGGAAAAATAGTACCTAGATTATAGGATACTCGTGCGCTATTGGGATCTCCCGAGCGAAGCGAAACAATGCTCGTACTAATATCACCTACTTTTCGCATTTGTATGGTAATGTTTACTATTATTTAATTCACACAAATAATACAAATAAGACTTATTTTAATTCTATCCTACTAGTCTCTAAAACTGCTAACTTACCTATAAGTTCATCAATTTTTTGAAGTTCCTCTTTTAATTTTTTTATACTCCCTGCTTCTTTTGTACCCATTATAAAAGCTTTAATACCCGTGTTAACATAAGTGTACATATTAGGATTCAAATAAAAATGTGGCATTATCATACATTCTACGGAGTGATATTTGGTCCATGCCTCTGTCTTGCATTTTTGAGAACAATACATACTTATACAACAATAATCACAAGGAATACTAGCCCAAGTAAATAATAAGCACTGGCTGCAATAAATGTAGAATTTGGTAGGGCTCACACTATTAATGTACGGTTTCATAGACATGATCTACAAAATAATAAAATTTATTTTATATTCCTATGAAATATAAGTACAAATATAATGTTAAAAATTAACTTACCACTTCTCCTGGCTCAATGTCACAAGTTGCTATAAAATATGGTCCATATTTCTTATTATATTTAAAAGTACCAGCACTAATTGAAAGAGGAAATGAAATTTTTGTTTCTTTTTTAATCCCTGGCAGATTTTCAACTAAATCATTTCTAGCCTTCTTTACTAATTGTGACACCTTTTCATTCTTTAATTTAATATCTATTGCATCGAAACATGTTTTAATACTTTCCCATGTGACTTTTTTAAGTTCGTTTTCTCCAAGAACCTTTAAGCATGTCATTTTACGGCAAAGTAATTTTATCCTCAAAACATCTGATTTTGTAATATCTAAAGCTCTGTCAATATCCTGAATGCATTCCTTATATTTTTTGAAATGTAGCAAAATATAAGATCTATTACCATAAGCAACTGCAAGCTCTTCTGAGTTTAAAGGAGCTAAAGCTATACTTTTGGTGTACATGGTCCAGATTTCTTCATGAACTTCAGCATTATGGTTACTACTCCTTAACAATTTGTTACCTATTTCTCTAGCTTCCATTGATTTTATTGGATCTTTCATGGATTTATATAGGTGGAAAAGATAATTATTTTTAAAATAATCAAGAAAATTTTGAAAACGTTCACTGCTCAATTCCTCAATAAGTAAATTCTTCATAGTTATAGTATCAAAAGTGACATATTCTTGATTATTGAATCTTCTCAAAAATACTTCATGTTCTTGATTGAGATAATAAGATATTAAAAGTATTTCATCCCTGTCTAAATTTGAGCACTATTGGAAAAAAGTTTCAAATTATTTAACATTTTCGATTATTGCAATTGCTTCAAAAGCTTAAAATAAAACCCGATTTCCAACCCGATAATAGTATAAGATTATGCACCTAGGGAGTAAAAGTAAATAATCTCCCAGATCGCATGTAAATTGTCACCCGAGCCGAACGCGACGGTGACAAACATGCGATCTGAGGGATTCTTTACTTACTCCCGTGGTGCATATACTACTTTTCTCCACGAGGAGCGTAAAATGCGTATGCTGTTTTTCGCCCGCAGGGCGACTTTACGCGCCGTGTGGCGAAAAGTAGTATATACACCACGAGAGTAAGTAAAGAATCCCTGATCAGATCGCATATTTGTCAATTTACATGCGATCTGGGACATTCTTTACTTTTACTCCCTAGGTGCAGAATCTACTAGTATTAGTACTACGCTACTCATCTATATTTCTTTTGAAATTTAATTAAAAAGGTAAAAAATACTTACACCAGACCCAAAAAATTCACGATACGGAAACATTGTTATGATCACTTTATCAATTTATTCGATCAATCGATTGAGTTAGCTATAACTATATCTCAGAGTGATATACCTTTGGCCGAAGTATACATCGAATGAGCTGGAATGAAACAAAGACGATAATAAAGAGCGAAGTGTCCCGAAGCAATAAAACGCGACGACAAAGAAGTGTGATTGCTCTCATGGTATTCTCCCCCCCCCCCCCCTTATCCCCGCCAATCGACGTCCGGCTGGGCGGCCGTGCGTTGTTTATATGTGTATACATATATATTGCCATAGGCAATATCGGGAACGACAAAAACCCTTTATACGTTTGTAAATTATAAAATTTTAAAAAGGTTGAAAAGAATAAATTGCTGTTTTACTCTTCGAATAATTTAGAAGAATGTAATTGTAAATGAATCAAATTTCAATCTTTATAGGGGACTGTGTCTCCATAAGTGTGCCTGTGCCTATGGACTCTGACTGAATTCTGAACCAATCGAAGCCAAGCCTCGAAGCTGGATGCTTGACTTTGAATATAATATAGGGACATAAAAAAATTACTAGCCATCATGTACTATTTAAATCGCAAATTCGCAACTCTTACACATACAGTAATAATCTTTAATTTTAGTTCTTAGAAGTATGAATTTATTTTAGTAGCTACCAACACCATTTTTTAGTATAACTGAAATCATAGCTTAACAGTTATATTTTCAGACAATCGAAAAATGTGATTTTCGATGATCTATCAATATCCCGCAAGCAGTCATCATACTTTCTCAGAAGCATCAGAATTAAGAGCTAACCTGTTCGCATATCCAGCTGCAAGCTTTTGGACTCACGACATCTCCAATGTATACTTCTTCTTTACAAATTTTTACAAAGAAACGATATCCCTATGGGTCCTAAATTTAACAGAACTTTTTGAACACTTACAAAAGTTCTTGTCAAAGTCATTTTCAAGAAACCTTTGCTCTTTCATTTCATGTAAGAATGCAATCGTAGTACATTGTGTGCAACTATATTCATCCTTTATTAGCCTTAGTAATCATATTACCGCTCTTACTACAGAATGTAAACAAAAACACCGTGAGTCAAAACGCGCGCCATTAAGGTACTTAGTACAGTCCGTACCTACGTAGCTAGGATATAGTCAAGCGAATGCACATACGCGTTCCTACAGCTCTTTCGCCATTCTGAAACACTATACCTTTAACAGTCATGTTTCCGTCAGATTTTATTTTCATTTGCTTATAACTATACGCTGATAGACTTCTAATCTTTATTATCAAGCACTCAAATTCTTCGTTAGTTTTTTCACTCTTACCCTGCATAGTTTGAGCAAAGTCGAAGCCGTCATTGTTGTACAAGTTAGAACGAAAGCGAAAAATGTGTGATTTCCCATAAGCCCTGTGTTAAAAATGAATGAAAATTTAAATGTCTATAAGTAACTTTTTTCTCACGCTCCCAAAGATCACCAAAATTTAACTGAGCTATTTTTAAACTAAAATCTACATAATATCTGCCAAATTTCAGATTTTTTTGAAGCGTCAATCCCTTAAAGGCTGTTATACTCGGCCCTAAGGAGGTGCCATAGCCGTATCATTACCGACCGAGCAATTGACACAATTTCAAGCTTATTAAAAATAAAATACGTAAAATCACAAAAAATCAAGAGAA
>JAPYZP010019700.1:0-10216 GCA_030522985.1 Torymus sinensis
ACAAACTTCTAACACTTATATTCATGTTTCTAGAGAGATTTAAAGAAATCGAAAATTTTACTATTACAAAGCTTCCTCTAGGAGGAAGCAAAATTACATTGTGAAAGCGTTATATTAAAAATGAAAATTCGCATTTTTTTTAAATTGCCGTCATTTTTTCGCAAGTTATCGTATCGGGACTTTTTTTTCAAAATGTGTGGAATTTTACCAGCTTTCACGTGGTTTTTTCAGATTTTAAGTAATTCAAATAGTTTTTGAGATAAGTTGGAAAAAACGAAAAAAGTGCTTTTTTTCAAAATTGGATTTCTCAAAAACTCAACCTTTCTTTGAAAGGTCATATGCCTTTGAAGCCTCATATGCATTATGTGCAGACATAAATTTTACACAGGGTCGGGCTGCAAGCTCTAAAGTTAAATCTGGCTACTGTGTGTGAGAGGGTAAGGGTACAGAATACACCGACTATGAAATAGGGGAACTGATTTTCACGCCGGTCCTCGAGGAAAGCGCCAACGAGCGGCCAAGCTAAAAGCTCAAGAGGAGAAACTTTTGATATCCGAGCTCACTGGGCTTAATCGGTGAGGCTCGACAGTTGTGCACGGCAGTCCCCGGGTAAAATTCCTTACCTAGGGATTTTTGCCACTGATTCGGCCGTGCGATGGCACAGCGCTAAATAAGATGCTAAACCTCTATAAGATTTTTACACGAAAGTATCGAAGAAAAAAAAGTCTCTCTAACTTCTTTCCTGTTTCTCTATAACTTCTCGTCATGATTTTCTGGAGCATTTTCCATATAACTTTCTACAGTATTTCCTACAGAATTCCCTACAGGATTTTTTACGGAATTTCCTACAGGAAAAATTCGAAATTCGCGTAGGATTTCCTATAGAACTTCCTGTAGAATTTTTATATAGGACTGCCTATAGAGTATCCTATAGGTTTCATACAGGATTCCTAATAGGATTTCCTACAGACATTCCTATTGGATTTTTTATAGGATTTTTTTCCTAAGGGATAGCTTGTTAAGCTTGTAAAGCTTGTGATACAATTAAACACTTATAAAAATGAGTTATTTTTACAGCATGGAAATTTCTGTCTAATTCTGTTATCTTTCGATGGGGATAGTGGGGTTAAACTGTTCAGTAGATAAGTTAATGTTACTTGATAAAATTAAAAGTTAAAGTTTTGTACAAATATAAGGCTACCTTCGCCTGCTAATGGTTTCACTACTCATTCTTTCGCAAGTTACACATAAGAAGTAGTAAACAAATTAATTATGCAGAAGCTACTATTTTTCCTCATCTTTGCTGCTAGTGCTAATACCTTAATATTTGCTCAAAACAGCGGTAAGAAAACTTTTGTATACATACTAAACACCTCAATTTCAGAAAAACAAAAGAATATTAATCGGAACAAATTGATCGAAATCACTTTTAATATAATTATAAATTCAACACAATAATAGTACCTTAGGTACAATACGAACGAGGGCGAGTTACATTACGCCCCCGTTGATTTATACTCTCTAAAAATAAATAAGTGAACAGTCTCTCATTGGTGCAAACAAGTAAAAAAATCAGTTTATTCTTTAGTAAATATTCACTTATTCCGCAGTAAAAATTTTATTCCACGGCTTCTAATAGGAAAAATTTAACTAAAGTATTCGTAGATTTCTTCACTTTTTCGCACAAGTTAAACGATTTTTTAATATTTACTTTTAGAAAGCATATAGGTACCATCGGACTACAGTATATACCGTAGCGCCTGTGAGTACTATTTTTTAAACCTATGGCGTAAAAATTGACTATTGCGACTATGGTTTAGAATCGGGTACTTTACGGGTCTGATAAACAAGCATCTGGAAGTGAACTTTTGTGCCCCAAGTTAAACAAATTTTTTACTGCATAACATTTAGCATAATATTCGATTTTTCGATAATAAATATTTAAATTTCAGAAAAGAACGTGTAAATGTATATGTTTATAAAATTGATTAATTTCATTCCCTCTTTTCGTTTTAGTAATTTTATTTAATTTTAATTTTGTATATAAATCAATATTTATAAAAGTATATTGATGAAATGACTTTCTTAATGAAATTACTAATTTCTAAACAAAATAACATAACTTCAAGTGTGTAGAATTCTTGTTTATATATTTTTCTAATTTAAGATAATTCGAGGTAATTCAGGATGTAATTCGGCCACATACGCATTTTCTGTGCTCCACGCTATGGAAAAGCTTTTTATTAGACATATAAGTTGCTGAAAAATGTGCAAAATAGGGTAAATTATTTTAAAATTTTCCAAATTATTTACTATACGCACTGAGTACACAGTCAGCTCGTTTTTTTATTTAGTTTTATTTAGTTCTTAGCAAGAGTAATTTCATATTTTAAGTTTCGGAAATTTTTTTTACTAGAAGATAGATTGTATTTTGAAGTATGTCTATACTGTAGTACTATAAGTATGAATAGTTATAGTTAAACGCTCTTTTTACAATTTATCTTCGTGTGAAGTCAATATCACTCCTATAGGGTGTCAATTTTTCTTTCGCAGAAGATATACTATATGTTGTGTCCAACAATTTTTTCTAAACATGCTTGCAGAAGCATATAACAAATTTTCCGCTTACGGTAGCCAAATTACCCCGAGTTATATTACAATTAAATTATTTTCATTTTCGTTTTTCAAACTCTTCAATCGAAAAATAAGTTTAAAAAAAAGAAGCGCTCAATGTCTATATGTTTGCAATGAATGTACGTTGTATTTCAACAAAATTTATAGTATCATGTATAACTTACAAACGAAAAAAGATATCGGATTGACAAATAAATTATAGTATTAAGTTGAGTAAGTTCGATTTTAGAACCATTTTTTCAAAAATTATAAATAGTATATTTTGTGCCAAGGGCGTAAAAAGGGCGTTTTTAGAACGAGTATGAAATTTGCAGTACACTGAGAAAAAAGGCGTTAGTACTGTTAACTATATCGTATATAATGGTAAAACTGGGTACAACGAACTATAATATGTTAATAATAAATATATTTATATAATTCAAACGACTATAAATTATAGTAACTCAATTATTGAACATTTAACTAAATTTTTAGTAAACTTTACTAAATTTATTTAGTATAATATAATATTACCTTTCGAATTTGTTCGATATTTCGAAGTTTACTATATTACCCAGTAATATATTTATACATATCTTCATCATAATTTTGTTGTTCGCATCACTGTAGAATATATAGTTATAGCCAAATACCACTATACTTTATAGTACTTTTATGTATAAAAATATACTATACTTTTTTCTCAGTGTAAGAGTTGAATGCGAGCAAGATGAATCGAAGACGAGTGCGTTTTTCCAGATGTTATATTAATTGTAATATAATTAAAAAATATATTTTTTAACAATACCGATGATTTTTCAAAATTTCCCAAAATTTTATATCGTCCGGTGATGTCTTTTTTCGCTCACCGGTCTAAAAACGGTCACTTCACTCATGTTTGGTGAATCATTTTTCGCTATAGCCATAAGAATAGTT
Organism: Torymus sinensis; assembly: GCA_030522985.1. NCBI lineage: Eukaryota > Metazoa > Arthropoda > Insecta > Hymenoptera > Torymidae > Torymus > Torymus sinensis. Next base: position 3,550 of record JAPYZP010019700.1, read on the forward strand.
TTTTTTGTAGAATTTTCTCAGCTTTTCAATGAAAATACTTTTAACGCCGTACGTTTATGCTTTCACTTACGTATATGCAAATTAAACATATAAATTAAAAAAATTAAAAGTTCGATCCGGACTTTCTCTACCCAAAAATTCATGGAGATAAAAGATACCTTTTAATTGTCCAAACATGTCTGTATCAATCCTGTAATGATTTATCGATCGTTTTTAGATCTAAAAAAATTCAGTCATGTATAATCATTTTTTCAAAAAAGTCGTACACAGGTCTGAAAAAAATATAATTAAATTCTACGAAAAATGACAAGAAAAAAAGTCTATGTAAGATATTTTGAAATTTTGCTTCGTTTTAATTTAATGATAAATTCGTCTCAAATTTATCAATATTAAAAGAGTTTTTAGCTCAAAAACGAAGTAAATTTCGAAATATCTTTTTTTATATTATAATAGACTTTTTTTCTTGTCATGTTTCGTAGAATTTAACTATATTTTTTCAGACCTGTATACGACTTTTTTAAAAAAATGATTACATGACTGAATTTTTTTAGATGTAAAAACGATCATTAATCATTACAGGATTCATTCGAACACTTTTCGATCGGACTTTTAATTTTTGTAATTTATATGTTTCATTTGCATATACGTAAGTGAAAGCATAAACGTACGGCGTTAAAAGTATTTTTATTGAAAAGCTGAGAAAATTCTACAAAAAAAAACTATTCGCGATAAATGCATCCCAGAGGAGTTATAAATTAATAAAAATCAGTCAAAAAAATTCAGGGATATCCAGAATGAGTAGCAGAACATTTTCTGAGAGTTTCAAGAATATCTATTTTTTGACCTCTCGATTTGACAGAGACTTGGTTATATAGATAAAGTTACGCTGCGTGCGACCACTTACGGGTGTAAGGCAGACTGCGCATGTAACTCCGCTTATTAGAAGCACTGTGACTGTGAATGCTTAGGAGTCTGACACCTGAACAGGAAAAGAGTGGGAAGAAAAACATTGTTAAGATATGGATTAGGGACAGTTACTTACTTTTTTTATTTTTACTAGCGAGTTCAGGCGCGCTCTTACTGTGCCAATTCATTATACCTATACAATTAATATTGAAATATTATGAATTTAAAATTCATTTTACTATTTCAGATCCGCATATTTATCCAATATTTTTTATTGAAACTTTGATTGTATTTATTTTAGTTTATTTCTACAATACAAAAATTCGGAGTTTAGAAATTTAACTGTAATCAGAACAGTATTCACAGTCCTTCTAATTTTCATACTTTTTTGTTATACAAAATCAAATTTTAAGTCATTAATACTATTTATGACATACTACTTCGTACCGCGCTTCGCGCGCATTTTACGATGATATCGAACTTAGAGGTTATGTCTATGATGGATTTCAAGTAATTAACTTTTTAATCTTTTGAAATAACACATATGATAAAATAAAAAACTATTTTTATTGTATTATCAAATATAGAACATCTTATAATATTGTATTTCTTACATTTAAGTTTAAATCTAATTCAAATTTTCCACAATGGCGCCTTTGCACAACCAACCAATCATAAACGCCAATATACAGTCAATCACGGCTTGAATAAATCGATGACACATCATTCTTTTAAGGAAGGATAAAGCTCTTACACAGAAAAAGGAATAGCACACAGATATAAGATTTAATATGGGTTACTATATCTATATATACGAGGAACAGATATAGGGAACAAGATTTGAACAAGATTTTTTCGTATATATAGATATAGTAACCCATGTTAAATTCTATATCTGTGTTCTGTTCCTGCTGTTCCTTTTTTTCTGTGTAAGGGCTCATACCATTTTATAATGTCCCAAACACAACTCGAGACTATGTCATTTCAAAATACGAAAGCGATACGAAAATTCAAATCTTTCTTTGTACTTACAGATACTGCAGTCCAGAGTGGTACCAGTAATGGCAGTAATGGCAGTACAATTATTAGTCTACTTACTTTACCAGTTAGAATTCCATTCAGAATAATTAGCGTTGTACAAAGGATAATTGGACGCATTCTCAGTTTTGTTAGAACGGTCATTGGTGTTATCTTGACGTCGATAGCAAGAGGCTTTCAAGCTGCTGGAAGCAATTTTATAAGGTCTACTTTTTCGCGCAATTCTCAAGTCAGGTCAAGATAAATTTCAACTTCTACAATGTCCTCATGATACCAAACATTCGAATGGAAATAAAAAATATACATCCGGAATATGCTTTCTTTTTTTTTGCGCTGAACTCAAGTGTAAACAATATACGTAAAATAACTTTTATTTAAAAAATATGAAATATAATGTGTTTGAAGAAATAAAACAAATAATAATTCATATTGAGAATAAAGATACTTAACTAATGTCAAATATTTTTAATAACAATGTAAATATTTTTTGTTAATAAATTAAAACAAAAAATATTAATTAGGCTGCAGAATTAGACTTATTTCATTTGGATTTTGATTTAACTAATTTAATAATCTGTTTGACTTTTACATAATACTAATGTTTCCTTTATATCGTTGAAAAATTATTTCGATTATTAAAGAATATGATTGTTCATGAAATAACTTTACCATCAATTTTCATGCAAATAACCTTAGGTTTTTTCGTTTTTGAAATATCGCGCATAGTAATTTTTTTAAACTTTAGTAAGCTCATTGGTTGATTCTAATTGTCTCGGTATTTCTATTGGTCGACGAAACAGTTGTTGTGTTATGAGAGTTGAGTTTATAATAACTCTACCGTGTCTTACGTTTATGTGAATACAACTTTATAATAACTAAAATCAAAAATTCGAGATAAAACAAAAACGAATCAGTGAATCATAAAAAATTATTTTCTTCCTGAATTCGTAATTCAAAAACATAAAGAAAAATGAGCCCCGGCCGGTTAAAATCAACGGTGTAGACTGTAGATCCGATATACGCGCGCACGCACACACATCCATACAGACATTTTCTAAAATCATGTGATTCAAACTTCTAACACCTCTAATCATGTTTCTAGAGCGATTTAACGAAACTTAAAATTTTACTATTACAAAGCTTCCTCTAGGAAGAAGGACATGTCCACTTATAATATATGACATTGGTGTGGACTCACTCGCTGCGCCCGTGCGAAAATCGTCCCATGCGGTAAACAATTACCTTACGCACGAGTTTCAAACAATATTTTATACCACCAGAACTTAAAAATCATGTCAAAGTGGCAATTTTTAGATTAGAGTAGTATAAAATGTGATTTAGAATAAATACATTCCTAAGTATAATTTTGAGGCATATACTTAGATATAGTTATAAAAATAATAGTATCCATAAAATAATAAAGTGCTATTTATTTTCTCTTAATATTAAAATTTATCTTAACTGAAGTATTTACAATAAATTTTACAACCATAAAACATCGGAAATTTACATTTGTTTAAAAATAAAATCATTAATTCCAACATTACACATATAATGTACAAAAAATTTAATTTATTGTGTATACGATCGGTACATAATTAAAAAATATAGACCATAATCTACAACAACAACAACAACCACAATTGTTATACATTACCCACTCTTCTATTGGGATTGTTCTTACTGATTCAAGAAAAAGGGCCCATTTGTCGGAATTATGAGCACTGGGCTTCATTTTTACGTACCAGAAATCGACTCTCCAATGACCGCTGAAATCTGTTTCCCGCAGTTGAGATCCTCTCCTTGTGAGTGACTAACACGTGAGAAAATGAAGATGCGTAAGGTTAATTTCAGCAAACCCCAATTGTTAGAAACGTTTGTATTAGCGTTTTCGGCCTGGATCCGAACTGCTGTTTTTAAAGAGCCACCGTCAAGCCGATCGATGCGGCTGCTTGCCGCCGATCATCAGAGGATCGTCGTCCTTTTCCCACTCTCTGGCATGATTCATTTACGTCGCCACATGACGAAGTGCCTAATCTTCGGAACTTCAGAGTAGTATGTATATTTGTAATAGAGTACGTGAGCGTAGCAGCATTTAAAATTTCCGTTTTCTTCATATCTACATTGGGCACATGTACTCATTACGAATAATTTAAGGTTGGTTGCTCTTTGGAATAATATATCAAATCCTTCATCACGTGGCACTTCATCTTTTCTCACTGATATAACAAGACTTCTCAGATAAGGCAGACCAAACAGCGGCGGAATGATAGTTTCTATAGATGGATAGTCCTTGGGAAAGGCCAAGGTCAGACGTTCGAGTTTCCGACAATTCTGGGCAATATTAGCTATCAACGTGGCCTGGAACGGCACGAATCCAATTTGCAGATTTAAGGATCGTAGATTCTTTAACTTGCATAAGTGTTGAGGGTAGTATGTGTCGTTCGTATAGGGATAATACTTGAACTCAACGAGCGACTCGGCAAGTTTGTCCGCTAGCGTGTTGGTCAATGCGAATAGTCGACACCGCGTTAGCTGCAGACACTCCAGTTGACCTGGGTCGAGGTAATCGAAAGTGCTCGGTTTGCACCAGGGATGGGCATGGACCTGCAGCCGACGTAGTTGCTTGTTCCTGCGGAGCAGTTCTTTCAACTCGTTGCCATTTCCGTCCGCGAAGATACCGAAGCTCAGCGCCTCGAGGTTGTTGCTGATGGCCAACCAGTCCTCGTGATTCAAACTCACGAAACCTAGGTGCAGAGACTTTAGCTTGGGGCAGAGTCCGGCGATCCGTTCGATCGTGCCCTCTTCAAAATTCATGGCACTGCACGGCTTAAAGATGATCTCCTCGAGGTAGGGGCTAAGTCGTCGCAGGCTCTCCTCCAATAAGGTAGTGCTCTCCTCGTTGCTGTTTGCTTGCTGGCATGAAAAGCCACCCATGTTGTAGTCGATTATGAGTCGCTTGGAGTACCAGCACAAGTTGGCTTTGCTGATGCTACGCCAGCGTCGGCAGACGCTTTCAATACGTAGCCTGTCGGCCAAGGACAGCTGGTTGAAAATGATACCTAAACTATCGTCGTCCAGGCAGTCGATGTTCAACTCACTCTTTACCGGAGCAGTGCTGGATGTCGGGATATGAATTTCGCCTTCCATGATCAATATTTATAAGTTTTCATAAATATTGATAAAAGTTGAATGTTTAAAAGTAGAACAGAAATAACGGTTCAGGTCAAAACTTTGATCTGAAGCGTCTAGTCTGGAGTCCAAGCCGAGAGTGACTATAAGGGCTTGTGTGTCAGGTACCTATCGTAGTACCCCAGAAGATTCTGACACAGCAGAGAGAAAGAGAGAAAGCGAGAGAGCGAGAGAGAGAGAGAGCGAGAGAGCGAGAGAGAGACAGAGAGAGAGAGAGAGAGAGAGAGAGAGAGAGAGAGCGAGAGAGAGAAAGAGAAAGTACGTATTATGGATTCGCCGACGGAGAAAATTTTGGAGCCTACCTATAGGTATATATTCTTGCTCTCTTTCTGCTTCTCTTGCGCCCGTTTCCTGTTCTCTTAGGCCAGATATATATTCGAATGCCTGAAGTAAAATTTTTAGAGTGGTCGGCTGCATTTTTCACATTTAGTAATAATTAATAATACACGCCGACTGAAATATTGTCAAAAATGCAACTACCAAAAACATCACGTTTACCTCTAGCTTGTAAAATAACAAGACCACCAATAAGTTTTTTACTTATAGCAAGAGATATCGAAGAAAGTCCCGAATAAAAGTTGTAGAGCGTGAGATTTAAGACAAGAACGCATATGGCTTTTTTTTTTTTTAAGCTCAATAAAAGCACTAAGAAGATACAAACTGCAAGCGCCACAAGGGGTGGGGAGTCGGGCATGCAGTGCCTATGCGAATGAATTCTCCGCTCATTGCATGCGCCGTTAATGTTATTGTCATCCCCCTACTGAAAAAATCATGTTATTTATCACATGATTTGTTATATGATTTTTGATATGATAAATTATATGATTAATCACTAGATGTTTTCGAGAAAATCATCTTGTAATTTATCATATAATTTATCATGTAATTTATCATCTGACAAATAGTGTGAAAAATCACATGATAAATCACATGACAAATCATATGACAAATCATATAACAAATCATATGACAAATCATATAACAAATCACATGACATTTAACATTTGACATCAAATAATAGATCTAATAATTTGACTTATTTATATTATATGTTGTATAATAAATCCTTAAAATAAAATTAATTTATTTAACGCAGGTATGGCGTTAAGTTTTGAGTCCCCATTGTAAAGGTGATATCAAAAACAAGGCAAGCCTTGAAGAAAGGCTGATACGGCTTATATATTCTCGACCATCCAATATATCCAAGGAAATAGGAAAGCAGTACTGAAGCGTCGCATAGCGGTAAAAAAGGGGAACTTGTGTTGGGTGCCGCTCGCGGCTTGATAAGCAAGGTTCATTTATTTATCCGCTATGTGATAGAGTATATCGACGCCCCGTACGAAGAAAAGCACAACTCAGACCGATACGAAAACTAGCACCGCTCAAGGCTTCTTACGAAAAGAAGCACGACTCGCCGAGTCCGGACGAAGACTAGCACAACTCACGGAGCCCGGACGAAAAGAAGCACAACTCACGGAGCCCGGACGAAAAGAAGCACAACTCGCTGCGCTCGGACGAAGAGAAGCACGAC
>JAPYZP010019749.1:0-10488 GCA_030522985.1 Torymus sinensis
GAACATAATTAATATTTGTGAACAACATATCACAGTCATATAAGCATCACAAAATTAGTCAATGGCAGCTGCCAAGTCACAAAGTATCACATAGTTGAATTTACTTATTCATCAATCTAGCCGTTACAGATTGATTTCATCATATTGCTTAGTTCATACGATGTACGTTGAAAAGGTTACATCTCAAAAGAATCTAATATATATATATATTATGAGTACCTAAATTATTTGAATATTCTAGATGAAACCCATTATCGAATCCTTTAATAAACATATAATACACTACCTAAAATGAAAAAAAGAAAAAGAAAAAGAAAACAACAACAACGCACCGACAGACTTTTCCGAGCGCGCTAGAGAGTATAAAGTATATAGCAGTGCTCACGCGCGCAAATCGTGTGAACATCCTCTTCCTTCGTTTATTGCCGTGTGCGCGCGTACTTCCGGTGCGCGCCTGGGCGGTTCTTGATTTTTCCTTCTCCGCATTGTCTTCGCGATTCGCGACGCGCTTCTTTTTCCGCTCCCGCTTCGTATATATACCACGAAAATCTGCTGTCGAGCGAGGTGTAGCGAGAATAAGTCGTAATTAGAGCGTCCGCGTTAATTGGAATTTGACGCGGCTGTGATGCGAATGTCGCAGTATACGTGTAATTGCATGTGGATCGTATATCTATAGCGAAACAATAAATATTATATCGAATAAAAGTAAATTGGCATGGTTTTAACTCGTGTCGAAATCTTACGAGTAATTTTAGATGGCTCGACATGCGTGCACAGCCGTAATAAGAGAAGTCCATCGACAGCAAATGTTGCACATCGCGTGGCGAATATTTATCTAAGGTAAGTACGATCTGTTGCGATTACAGGTTACATATTACTATACCTATATATTACATATAGTACTCAGGCGCTCGAGTATGTCCAACGCGCAGTGGACCGTAGAAAATGACCGTATTACATTGACACCTCGCTTCCTCAAAAAGATATCAATCAAGCTGTATATATATACATGTACGTGCCGCGCTCGATAACACGAATGAATATGTTAAACCACAGGCGTTGGAACGAGACTTTACGACTTCCTGCCCTACATGTATGCCCATGCGTATAACCGCGGTATCGCAAACATCGAAGATCGAAAATCGCAACGCGACCAAAACAAATACACAGGCGACAGCCGAAGTGTATTATATACTTCACGCAAGTCTCGTAAAAACTATATCAATTTAACAAGTTATCGGCTAAAATAACGCGAGATTCGCGCAAGCTCGTTCCTTAAACACCGCTGCGCGCCTATCGTAATCGAAGAAGCGCGCGCGTCTCATATATAAACACTTTCGCGCGCGATTGCGCAAACTCGCGCGACACTGCACAGCGTTTCCGGTATAGATATCTGTTACAATCCGCCGGCTTACTGGATCGAAACCGCGCGCTCAGCTTTTCGCAATTACATGCGACCTTATCGCGGCGCGATCGGTGATATGCTTCTTGTACGGGCCAGTCCGATTGCGGATGATCAAGCACAGCTATGTATAAGTGTGTATGTGTGTGTGCGTGAATGTGTGTTTATATGTATATATATATATATGGCAGCATCCGCCAGAAGCGGGCCAGAAATTGAGAGAGTTTTAGAGTACAAATTGACGTGTTCAATCGTAAACGCCTGCGAGTGCACAAAAAATCAATGCAGCTTCAATGTCAACGTAGGAAAAATACAGACCGATACATATCAACAAACTCAATCCACCTTGGCAATGTCAAGGTGCAATCTCGGTACAATCGTACCGAGCTTTTATATAATGCAGTTAATGAAGATGCGCTAGAGAACTCAATCGCGTGACTATATAAAATTAATAGCATATACTAAAAAGTTAGAACTAAAACGTTTTTCAGCATCAGAAACTTCCCAATTATACCCACTACTTAAAAAACCCCTGCCAATGAATTGGCACTTAGCTTCCTCAAACTTTATTTATTGATGCCTTCGAAAAATGGCAAATGCCCACATTTATAATTATTATTAAATACGAAAAGATTTTATAGCTCTGCTATATTATAATATAAAAAATTAGTAATTCTCGGGCAAGCGCCAGTTAATGTCCTTCAGTGAAAATTCACGAAAAGGTAAAATTTTCTTTTGCTCTCGTCCGTCGGATCTGGTGAATGTCCCGTGCAAAAGGAATTGTTGAAGTTGTCAAGGATGAAAAACCATTCATTCACCATAGATCCTTATGAGCATGCACAATTTATTAATACACCGACGTTTCGGAAGTGTAATTGGCTCCCCTTATCAAGGCTAAAAGCAATGAACGTACAAAAAAACATTATACATAACAGTGATTTTGTCAATACAATCGTTTTTTGAAAAATTACGCAGGACGTTTCTGGGCTAAATGGCAGAGGTTCAAAGTGGAGGGAAAAAATCGCATAAAATATTCGAGATGAAGTTTGGCAATCAAAAAACCATGTACACGAATTTTCGAATATTCCGAAACACTTAAATAAAACATCGAAAAAATTTTCTTGTGGTACCTGTGCCCCAAAAAAAAATTTTCTTTTTTGGATACCTTTTTTAGCCAAAATCTGTAGAACTGCACATATACACAATATTTTAGCGAAAATCCAATTTCATTCTGCTAATGGGGCACGCGTGTTCTATTTTTAATTTTGTAAAGTATAAGGCGTCTAACTATATCAGCATTTCAACATTATCGAGTCCCACCCCTTTGATTCGTGCATTTCATGTACCGCTGAGCTACTTTTCTATCTCTATAAGCACCATATAACAATAACATTATTTTCAGTGCGGAACGGAAAAGATATGAGAATAATATGATAATAAATACACGATAAGAATTGAATTACACAAAAATATTTTCGCTATGCGGCCACTCGTTTCGCGGCTCCGGTTAAACCACGTTCAATCTCTCATAGACAAAACCAAAACATTTACCAAACTGCAAACCCATTAAAAAGCCTCTAGCACCAAAGAAAGACAAAACAGCCTCCCGGCACACACAACACACCTTATCTCTCTCCCTCTCTATACTATCAGCACAAACACACACACACGCGCGCGCGCACGCACACCAAATCGTTCATCAGGAATCAGCGGCCTCGTGAACCCCGTGCCGATCCGTATCTCCATCCGCTTCCGGTGCGCGATGCGAAAAAATCCCGCGGCGAGCTGCTGCCGCTGCTGCTGCTGCTGCTGCTGCTCGAGTACACACGCACACGCATTATACTTACACCTGTTTTCCCGCAGCCATAGAAGCTCGTGCACGTAAGAGAGAGGGGGGGGGGGGAGAGAGGAGAGAGAGAAAAGTTGAATGAACGGCGCGTGCACCGGTGAAACGTGTATATATACCTACTACGGCCGCTGAAAGTTAGAGTTTCATTCAGCAGTCGGTGCATAAACGAGGTGATTATCATGAATGGAAGTTTTCTATATAGCTTCAATGGCATATGGATATTGAAAGATGTTATATAGATATAGGTTATAAGGTGGAGCGCGGTGTATTGTTGAATCAACACTGCAATTAATGATTATGAAAAACTTCAATTAACTTTCGCCATGTATATATCGATGCGCGTTCAACGACGCGCAAAGTGATCGCGCCCCATCGACGTATAGCGGAAAGATATATACATATGGGCGTGTGTGCGATGTGTAAAAATAAAATGGATATAACACTTTATATATATGCACTTTTGATGAAAATGATGAGCATGATGCTTTTTCACGCGGTCATCGCGTTGCCCGTATTTCGGCACTTCGGATAAAAATTGTTACAAAAATGCGAACTGATAATGAAATTTTGTCGTTTTTTCAAGCCTCGTGAGAATGCAAAACAAGGTGTTTCGATTCCCTGCGCATGCACGCTATACTGTCGCCAAAATGTTTCCTGTTTGCCTGCATCGCATCTGTAACAAATTTCGCTCGGACCCTCGAGATATATAACGGTATACGTGTAGGTATACCGACAATTCTAAACCCACTGCGACATAATTTCATTCATAATTCGCCTATATACCTATAGGCTGCGCGAGCATTAATTCGCATTAACAACGACGAATCCACCGAGCGGAATCGAGTGCGCCACGACCTGCTAGACCTCGACCCTTAGCGCCCCATTCGCAGGGAAAATGAACTGTCAAGCAAGAGGACCAAAAGTATCGTGACCCAACCGAACCCAGCTTATAGGCATCCAATTGTGATATTAGTTTATAAGCGTTAATATTATCTGTGATATTATGTATTTATATTGGGTTAAGCTGTGATTTGTGGTTCCTCAAGCAGAATATTTTGTACTTTTAATATTAATTTCGTCTGTGACATCATGACTAGTTGTTAGATACATTATATACCTATTATATTATACATTTTATTTATTCTTTTCATATTATATTTTTACTCCAAGTTATATTTGATAAAACTGTGTATTATGTCTTACTATTGCTACCACACTTTTGTATTATGTATTGTTCAAATTTGTCCGAGATGGCAAATAAAACATCTCTCTCTCTCTCTCTCTCTCTCTCTCTCTCTCTCTCTCTCTCTCTCTCTCTCTCTCTCTCATTTGCATACATACACATGCGCGCGAAAGTAGAAAAAAAAAGTCAATGAAAAAAAAATATATATATACAGACGTCATAAGTCACCGCCTAATGATCCCCCACCTCTTCCTCATCTTGTGTACGTACATGTGTGGGTGTCGAAAGTCATCACATAACGGGCGCGCGCGCGCACACACGCACGTATACGCACGAGGCACATCAGGTTCGGAAAATAATAGAGCGAATAAAAGGGGCACGTGGAGAGTCGAACTGAAGAGAGGAAAGAAGAGACGATAAATCACTATAATATAGCGTCTGCTGCTACTGGCTGCTCTCCCACGACACTGGCGACGACGACGACGACTTCCCAGAAATCCTAGACGGAATCATCGTTTCCGGTCTCCCCGCTCCCATCGCGTACATAGGGATCGATTGCCCCCGCGCGACTCGCGCGCGTGCGATTTTCGCCTCGGCTTTCAGCAGCTTGCATTTATACGCGTGTGCGTGTGTGTGTGAGTGCGCGCACGAGGCTTGGAAGTAGGTGTTGAGTTATCGGAATGAGAATATATACGGGACTCTGTTGGCGGCGCGAAGAGGAGACTGCAGACCGGAAACGCGGGATCGCTCGATTCGCGGATGATATTTATGGGTTTAATAATTAGGTGGAAGTTTAATGATTAGGGTTGGATCGGAAGTATTCGGTAAATTTCAATTAGTATATATAGTTGTTCTCTTTTCTATACATTTTTCTTTGGAGTACAAATTTAATTCGATATTTGCTCGGTGTTTACTAGGAAGTTTATGACATTGCGATTCTGACGTCAGATGACACTTTTTCCGAATGGCAAAAGATATAATATCGCTGAGAAAATTTACGAATGAACGCTGTTTGAAATAACCTTAATACTGCTTCAAAATTAATTCTTATAAAATTACATCCACGCGCGTTGGACGAACGATTGATCGCATAAATTAAAGTATATGCATACGATTAAATAAAGAAACTCTGTTAAAGAGTTATTTATAAAATCTATAAAGTGTATAATAACCTAGGATATAACCCACGACGCGCGCTATAATATTAACGCGTGCGCGCGCGCTTCTAACTCAACGCGACCGCGTAGACGGAGACAATTTCATTTATTCATTGCTTCCGTCATGAATATTCATTGGTGTAGTTTAAGATGGCTGAATGAAATCGTATTAAACTATTTCAGCGTTTCCGCCCATTTATAAATCCCGCGTGATTTCCAATATCCACGTCGCGCGATTATATTCTCGTCCCTCGCGTTCCTTTTCTCATTAGGTTACGTCCATTCCGATGGCTTCTACGCGGCGCTCGTCAAAAATTCATCGTCTGTTTCACTTCCACCATCCCGCTTCGTTCGTTATTTTATTCGAACAGAAATGGTAAGACGGAACGGGCGGAAAAATCATTTAATTTCAATCAGAGTCGAATGGATTATTCAACGAAGAGTATATACTGCGGTGAAGATTATTGTATATTCTTTTAAAATTGTATAGGAAGTCGTATAAAATTATGAGTATTATTTTAAATAATATGCGAAATGATCAATCCTATACCGATGACATCCTGTTTAAAAATTCGTTAACACAATTAATCGTATATTTATATAAGTATATACACGCTATAGTCGGCGTGCTCTATGAAGATTGGCACTTTTCAGTTTTTATTTAAATCTTCATTTTTTACGCATTGCATGTAGGTACAGAATTTCAACAGAAAAAAAAATAAATACACCCGTTTAAAAATGATACATAGAAAAGACCAACAACTGCCAAAAAGTTAACAACGAAGATACATACTTTCAATAATCGTTATACTAAGCAATATTACGATATTTTTTGAAAAAATAAATATAAATAAAAATTCAATAATATTATTGTAGACAAAAGAAATAGTAAATGGCTCATGTTAGTAATGGTAAAAAAAATAGATTTAGTTTTCTATCATGAATAAATTGTTTTGTAGTACGCTCCTTACATTTGTTTTATAATAAAAAAGATATCATTTCGGAGAACAAGATATTAAGCACGCAAACTCTTTGCTATTAGCTACAGCTCTATTTTTTTAAATTATGCTATTTAATATAATCAAATCCTAGTATACAAAACCTATTTTTTTAAATATTAAAGAAAATTTTTAAAAAACGCTTCACCTAGATCGAAAAGTGGCCGTTCTAGTAGCCATATTCACACATCCATTTAAATTTCTGCCAAATCATTTCACTGAGAGAATCTTTGCCAAAATCATTTTCTGAGAGAATCGGCTATACATTAAACCTTTTCCATAAATTGTGTAATAGGTTTATGGTAACAAATATTATAGATTCATATAAACGTATCAATTGCTATGTTAATATCCTGCATATTTGTTATAACATTTCATAATGCAACAGTTACAATATAAAATTTTAGAGAAGCGGGTATAATTTATAGCGTTGCTATTTGTAGACGCGTAAATCATTATTCGTCATTCATTTTTTTTTGTCTTTACAATTTATATTTTTTTATGTTATAACAATTTTTCATTTCATTATTACTAATTAAACATATGTATACTTCAGTAAATTAATATTTTACTGATGAAAATGCAATATATTTCAATATAAGTTATTACTTCTTCTGTCCAAGAATACATTTTGGAGAATCCGTGATATTGTAACTATTACAATATGAATCATTAATATATTACCATACGCGCATCGTCATAGATAATAGATTATGTTATCGGTTACCGAGTGTATTCGCCAAAATCAACAATACATACGTTCACAGTTACAATCAATCTTAACTACAATCATATTCTTTTCTCAGTGTTCAAATAAACAAACGAATAGATAACGAAATATAACCGTTCCAGCCTATATCCTCCTCCATCTCCGCCTGCGTTCCGTCGCCGTAAAAAAATGCACGTTTATACCGATAGGAAAAGGTGCACCGGAAGAGACCAGCCGGCCAGCCGCCAAATTAGGTAATTCCGAGAGCCGCCCTCTTATCTGCGCGCCGCGCGTCATTAAGAAAAACACGAGCGAGCACTTCGATAAGGAATCCGAAAAACGACGAGGCCTCTTTCTCTGCCTCCTCCCCCCCCCCCCCCCCCCCCCCCCCCCCCCCCGCGGGGGGGCCGAGTGTCCTTTACACGGACAAGCGCGCGCTCGACACACAGCTCGGGTATCGCTCGGATATTGAAAGAAGATGTTGGCGTTTGGATGGCGTGGTGAGTAAATTGGTTGGAATGATGATCGTTGACGAGCAAGTGGGGGGGCGGTTGATACGTTTTGGGATTAGAATGTATATTCTGCTACAACCAGAGGAAATTCTTGTAATCGTTACTATATAAAAGTACCAGACTCTATGGTGCAATAATGGCGTAAACATAAAGTATAGTAACCGTTGTAAGTCAAAATATAACAAACCTAATTATAAGAAAGGTTTTGACTCTATCCCTCGTTAGTTTTTTAATAAATTTCTAATGTGAATTTTTTCGATCTACACGAGGCAAGGGAAGTTGAAAAATAATTTTTTCGATTGCCATTTTTCTTTTGTAAGAGAATTTCGTTCGCTGGGCCTTTATTAAAGGCCAGAATTGAACAAATTATTTTCCAACTCCCGTTGCCTCGTGTACATCGAAAAAATTCACATTAGAAATTTATAACAAACCTGACTATATGAAAAATCGTAACTCATGACATATTTTTCACTATATATTTACAAACTAGAATACAAATATCATAAATTTGTTGTAAACATTATTAGAAAATCTTGTTATTTTAAGTATGAGAGGCTTACGATAACAGACCGCATTTGTATCCCAAATCTTAGCTTTTAAATATTATAGTGTCGTTTTCCCAAAAAAACACTGTCAATTTAACAAGATTTCTATTTACTACGCCACATAATTATTTCTGCCGTACGTTTTTCTCGGTGTATAAAGATAAGTGTTCTCAGATCGTTAAATGTATATCATGTCAAAATGCCTGAGATATGACAGAGAGATAAAAATTTATATTGTTCAAATATTTAAGTGATGTTTTTGTTTCTCATACAAATTGAAATGTCAAAAATTCCGCTTCCTCCAAAGTGAAAACTGCGATAAGCGCTCTAAAAATCTTAAAGAACCGAATATTTCTCGTGTTTTTGTTTTGTAATAATATCACTATGTATATATTATTACAATCTCCTTTCAAAAGTTATTTATTCCAATTGTATTAATTGTACTATTATCAAGTTTGCACCGTCGCCACGATAATAATTTTTTGGATAACCCCCTTTGAAAAAAATATTGTTAAAGTACAACTAATAATGAATCTTTAATCGAAAGTCTACTCCAATAATTATTCGACTGCGTGACATAAAAATAAAAAATAAATAACTATACGGCATCGACACTCGCATCGGCATCGATCAAACAAGCCCCCTCTGCCCCTTATCACCCGGCAACATCCAACTTATCATCAAACCTATGCTATACTACTCCCCACGCGCAAAAACAAAGCGTCGAGAATAAATTCCTCGAAAAATCATCATTGCCTACACAAACACACACACACACACATGGACACACGCGCACGTATACGCACGAGATACACTTTCTGCCTGCGTGCATTCGCTTGACACACTTCGACAATGCACATAAACAAGCAGCGGCAGCGGCAGCGGTGCTCTTGCGCGGGATACTTTTTATCGGACCCCGCGACTTCCGGCGAGCGCGCGCGTAACACATCCGGCGCGGCTCCCCTTTTTCCGCGGCGCACAAGGACAAAAAGAGCCGCGCGCGAGTGAGTTAGGGAGCTAGCCAGCAAGAGAGCGAGATAGGAGAAACAGAGCGGAAAAAGACGGAAGAGGAGAGATCGTCTCTCGAGCAAGAGATGAGAGAGAGAGAGAGAGACACACACAAAGAGACGCGATGGCCGGTGTGATGCTTGCGGTTTTAATTCGTCGTTTGCGCGGTGAGGTGGTGCGGTCTACAGTGAAGTCGAGCACGCGAACGAAAAGGTGAAAGAGATGAAGTTGGAGAGACTACATTAAGAATAAAACCATTAAATTCTTATTATCTCGCTAGGCAGAAATAATAACTGGAAAGCATGTTGGTAATGTATAGGTTTGATATACCAAGAATCGATTTAAGCCCACTGTTGCCGCGGATCTTCAATTTTCAGATGCACGAGCAGCATGTAGAGGAATCCGGATGAGTGAGTGAGGGCAGAAAGAAGTGAACTCAGGTAATTAACTGTAAAACCGTCGGGGCACTTTATTGAATAAAATCAAAAACTTAGACTCGTTATTATACATAATACTAGCTGCTCTCGGCTGGGACGAAAAAGGTTCTAACTCGTTGTTTCGCTGAGAAGAGTGCTAACTCGCTATTTACGTAAGGAAAGTTCTAACTCATTATTTCCTTAAGAAAAGTTCTAACTCGGTGGAGCGCTAAGAAAAGTTCTAACTCAGCGGTGCGCTAAGAAAAGTCCTAAATCGACCGAGCGCTAAGAAAAGTTACTACTCGCGGGCTTTTTTTCCATGGGCGTTTTAGGTTGAGAATAGCCTAAGAGTTTGGAAAATCTGATAGTTATTTATTTTGCTATATAACAAAAGATTCCTATTATATAGCAAAAGAAATAAAATACAGATTTTCCAAACTCTTAGGCTATTCTCAACTAAAACGTCCATGGAAGTGAGCCCGCGAGTTGTAACTTTTCTTAGCGCTCGGTTGAGTTAGGACTTTTCTTAGCGCTCCGCCGAGTTAGAACTTTTCTTACCGAAATAACGGGTTAGCACTTTCCTTACCGAAATTGCGAGTTAGCACCTTCCTTACACGGAAAGAAATTCCTTATGAAAGATTACTATAATCTCAACTAATTATGGGACAAACTCACACTCTTGAGAAATTTAGTATACTTTTACTAATTA
>JAPYZP010019755.1:0-10701 GCA_030522985.1 Torymus sinensis
GGACGAAAGAAAGATTTGAAAATCAATCATTTTGTAATCCAATTGAAATGTAAAGTTAGGGCCCTCTAACTTTAAAATCCCATAAATAATTCCATTCGAAGTGTATGATGCAATTATTACTGTAATTTGGTCTCTTCCGAATACAATTCTTCGAAAGCCGCAGTCACTTTCACTTTAATCTGAAGGACTTTGATAAATCTAGTTAGTCTTAGAAGGGTTTCGCTCTCGTAACAAAAAGCTTACGCGTTCCGTATAAGCGTCGATAGTTCCTCGTGTGCGTGCGAACATCAAAAACACGTGATGCAAGAATTTTCCCCAAAAAGAGTCTCATATACATACAGATAAATTAAAAAAGTTATGTATTACAAATATCTTTGCAGCGGCAAAACAATTGTGAAAACAACGTGACACTTGTAAAAGGTAGTTATTTCAGAGCAAATGAAAGCCAGTGGATTTTCTTTTTCAAAACGTGCCAATAAATAAATCAATAATCAATAAAGGAAACGCTATGAATATACATATGTGTACATATACAGGAATAGAAAAGCCTGTCAATGTTTCACGTCCTCTTAATTAGTGCTCTCGGCTGGAAATAAAAACATTTCCCCGACACCAATTTTCCAATCCAAAAAGCAATTTCCGCGCGTGTCAATACTCGCGGCACTTTCTGTATGCACGCACGTAACAAAATTTTACGTCTGCGCGCTTCCAACCATAGCCAAGTATACCTACCACACCACCCGGTACATATAAAAAATAACTTTCCATCTGATCGTAAAATCATTCGATCGACTTGTCTGGCCTTACGAGCGCATGAAATTCAAACGACGCGCGCGTTATATATTTTTGCAAATTTCCAGCCACGGAATGCGTTTGCATACTTACATGCGCACACGCACAAAAGAGAGTGAGAGAAAGACAGACACGAGCGATCTTTGTCTGGCCGGA
Organism: Torymus sinensis; assembly: GCA_030522985.1. Lineage (NCBI taxonomy): Eukaryota > Metazoa > Arthropoda > Insecta > Hymenoptera > Torymidae > Torymus > Torymus sinensis. The sequence continues at coordinate 949 of JAPYZP010019755.1, forward strand.
GGAGGAGTCTGGCAAAGTGACTCAACGAGCCGTCATCATCGTCGTCGCTCCTCTCGCCTTATATACTCGTTCTCGAACGCCCGCCGAAACACCGCGTGGCATGCAAAGCAGCAGCAGCAGCAGCAGCGACAAAAGGACGAGAAAAACACACTCCCTCGTTCGCGCGAACGCCACTTGTTTTTCCTCCTCCTCCCTCCGCGTGTCTGTTTATCGAACGCGCCGCATAGCCCCGATTGTCTCTTTTTTCTCCAGCGAGGTTTAAAAAAATTCGCGACCGCGCGCTCTCCCGCCGAGAGTCGTCGCGTCTCGGTTTATTAAGGAGGAGAAGGAAGGGGGGAGATATGCATCGCGCGCTACTCGCGGGGGGATAAAGTGTTTTTCCTGGCCTTTTAATGCGGCCGGAGACTGCCACTGCCGCTGCCGCCTCGTGAATAATGAAGGAGCGTCGCGGTGCTGCTGCGCTCGCTTTTTTGCGCGCGCCGCTGCGAAGTCTCTGAAGTCTCGCCGAGTGGATGAATTTGATTGACTTCGCGGGAGACGAGAGAAGAAGAGGAGGAGGAGGAAAGAAGCACTTGATTGTAGTGGATTTTCACGATGATTGTTATTTAGAGGTGGAGAGCGAGTGAGATTGAGACGGCGTTCGCGCGAGTTTAACGACGCCGCTGGGTGATTGAGCTTGATGCGTTTTCTTTTGCTTGATGGGATATATTAATATACGAAATGGTTGTTTTTCTTTTTAGGGTTTGTTGGTGGGCTCGTGGAATGGGATGAAAAAGAGATTGTTAAATTGATTAAGGAAATTGAGTGTTCGTCGGGCATTAAAGTTTTATGGGTGGGAGTATAAGGTCGGGTAATGGAACGGTTTTTCTCGATCGAAGTTTAAAAAATGTATACGTAGGGGATTAAAGTAGATTGTAAGAAACGACATTTTTTAAAATGCTGAATTAAACATCAAAGGCATTACTAAATAAAAATGTCTATAGTACAACGTTCTAGGAAAATTTTAGCAAAGACAGGTTTTATTTTAAATTTAAATTTCGAATATTTTCAGTCAATATGTCAACCGAGTCGCGTTTATTCTCGTCCCATCACTCCGAACCTGAAGCGCTACTCGAACTTTGACAAATGAATAATTGTCGCTTTCGTCCATTAGAATTTCCAAGTGTAAAAAAAATTCCCGTCACGTACATCGCCAAAAAAAATAAAAGAAGAATTTTTGTCCACATTCTGACGGCAAAAAGAATAAGAGGATCTGCTAGCTCTCGTCTTTAATATTCACCAGAGTGTTTTTCCTACATTTCAACCATTATCGCAAACTCTCCGACAGGCTTTCCCGGTATAAGTCTTCTTCCTTCCGAATCAAACGTTATTTTGAAGAAAAAAAAACACGATTCCTGAATATTTTACCCACTGATGGATTATAAATTAATCGAGTTATCAAGGAACGACGGGCACCGTATCTATCCTACGTGAATCGGATAATTTCTAGAGTGTCTAGTAACGAGCGCGTCGATATTACGGCTTAATCAATTAAGTAATTATACGATTAAATTGAAGAAGAAAAGGTTAACAGCGCGCGCGCGTATAATGTAAATCCACTCTTGCGATTCCGAGAGGCAAAAACTGAGTCAAGGTTAGTGATTATTGTAATTAAAATTCCAATCAGCCGCTGACCTTTTAAACGACTATATAAAGTTATTTACCAATATGAGTAAAAGCTTGTGCACTCTCGGCTCGATTATAAACGTGTTTAACACTGCGCGCGGCTAAAGTTGCCGCGCCATTAAAGTTAAATGAGTTCAGAATTTAATAACATAAAATTACGCAGGAAAAATGGCTTATTAAATAGCTTCCCCCCCGTATATAACAAGTTTTCCCAAATGTTTTCTCTCCCCTGCGGAACCCAATTAAAAAAGAAAATGCGTTTCATCAAACCGAATTACTCAAACGAAATCAACTTTATCTAATTATAAAACTCCGCTAGCGCCGAAAGCATACCGTACAAAAAGTAATATATGAAAAAACGTCGAATGCACGCGCGCGCGCGTCTGTTATCAAAGAAAACTCAAGGAAAAAGCTCTCTACCACGAAGAAGACTTTGGAAGAAAGTGTCAAGGCAAGGGAGAAGAAGAAGGAGGAGGAGAATCCTCTCACCTGCTCGGGCATGCGTTGATTTTGTAAGTGATATTGAAGCCGCTCATGTTGTAGGCGACGTCCGAGTAGAAGTGCAGGAGGGCGCTGCCCGATCGGGCGATGACTTCGGGCACTCGTCTTATGTGGTAATCGTCCTTGTGCATGAGGCCGGTGAAGACGCCGAGGAGGGGCGCCTCGACGCTGTCGCCGTCGAATATGTAGAGGTGGTCCCAGCCGCACTCGGTCGCGAACTCCTCGATGTGCATGCGGATGCTCGAGTTGGCCGTGCTCTCGATCAGCCAGGAGCACTTGACGTCCGTCGTGTAGTTGCCGACGCCGTCGAGGATGCTGCCCGACGGCTCCGATAGCCTGCGAACAGGCAAAGAGGCCGGCTGATTAATTACGTGCAGTTACGTGTGTGTACGTCATGTGTATCTGGTATGGTTTTTCGAATAGTATGTATGGTATAGTTTGTGTGTATGTCACTGTGTAAGAAATTTGTACCAGTATTTCTTTATTATCAAGATTATTATAGAAATATTATTTGTAACATAATTTTTTTTTAACAATAAGTTTCTAATGTGAATCTTTTCGATCTACATGAGGCAAGGACCGGAAGATAATTTTTCGATTCTGACCTTTAATAAAGGCCCAGAGAACTAAATTCTCTTACAGAAGAAAAATGGCATTTCGTCCTGGGTTACTAGATTGGACTCATCAGTCCAATAAAAAATTCACATTAGAAACTTATTGTTAAAAAAACTAACGAGGGATAGAGTCAATTCCTATAATTATAATAATAATTTTTTTGTTGTTGTTATAATATAATGCCGAGCAACTTGTTAAAAACTCATATAGCGTACTTATACAATAACGATTGCAACATGTTTATTACTTTTAAATGAGCACTAGAAAGAAATTTAAAATTTTCAATTATACACCGAGACGTCTAAATAAAAGCTTAAATTGCAATCGCTTAAAGTGCACGCCGCGCGAAACAACTTTCACGCGGCGCGTATATGTAATTTACATACAAAAAAATACACCAAAATCACCGCCAGACTCATTTCACATGCATCCCTCCTCCCTTCACACACACACGCATATATACTCCAAACTCCATCACTCTTCAACACACCGTGCATCGGCGATTTTTTTTTTAATGAGCGAACGATCGAAACCGCCGAAAGCGTCATAGTCATCGACGACGCGACACGACGACAACAGCGTCCACACACTTGAGGCTCTCGCTCGATCGGCGTAATTAACGCGATTATATGCGTGGAATTTAGCTCGACGCGGGCTCGAGGAGAGAGGTCGCGGCCGCCGCACGCGTATGTCGCGCACACATGTGCGCGCGCAAGCTCGAGACGCGACGTGTTTTTTGCGCGAGCGTGGATGAAAGAGAGAGAGAGAGAGAGAGAGAGAGAGAGAGAGAGAGAGAGAGAGAGAGAGAGAGAGAGAGAGAGAGAGAGAGAGAGAGAGAGAGAGAGAGAAGAGTGGATTAATTACCCGTTTTCCAGGCGCGACTGGAATTGGAGGCACAGAGACGCGGCGGCGGTGGTTTCGATGTTTCGGTTCGTTAGTGCGAACGCGAGAGAGGCGCTTGATGACTAATCAATGGTCGATTTAAATATTTAGGAATCCGTTTGAGAATCGGCTTTGTATGTGGTGTGCGTATATAATTAACCTTTAGAGAACCTGGATTTTAGAAATGAAATCGCCCTTTAAAAGTGTTCAAATTGATGTCTTGCATCACATATCAAATATACAAAGTTCCCGGTCCTCTAAAGGTTAAGCGATGGTGTGTGTGTGTGTGTGTGTGTGTGTGTGTGTGTGTGTGTGTGTGTGTGTGTGTGTGTGTGTGTGTGTGTGTGTGTGTGTGTGTGTGTGTGTGTGTGCAGAGATCCAAACAGGTTAGTGTATGGTATATATATAAGCGTATGATAATATAAAGAAGTAGGTCGATTTCGCTTCTCGCGCATATTATATAAATACGCCAAAAAGCGATTAGCCTTTGCCTATACGTCAATACGATATCACGAGCGACGTGTGTGACACTATTATCCCTACTACCGATGCACGCCTTATTGCAGCCGATCAAAAGTAGGCGACCCCTGCAACGCCAACGCCATAAACAGATATTTCCCGCGTGGTTTTTTTCTTCTCTCTCTCTCCTCGTCGCGCGAGATTCGAAGAAGCATACAATCGCACGCGCCTTACTCAATATATATCCCTCTAACGCCATAACGCAGCAGTGTTGGTTCAAGAATTAGGGTCAGACTGCTTTCTCCACCCGGCGAATATTTGTACGAGAGATTTCCAGCCGAAGGCGGCAAGGTGATTTTCGTCACAGAATGTTTCTGCGCGTGACGCTGGAGAGTCGTGATAGGGCACGCAATAGATCCTTCCGGGCAGGGTATATATATTAAATTTACCAAATAGGGAACGAAGGGACGCGTTTATAAGCCGTCCTCTTCCTTATCTCCTACCTCATTCGCGCGTATAATACGGAAGCCAGCGCTCGTTTGTCAAATTTTCATCAACAACCGATCGTGAAAATTAAACACAAACACACACAGCTACATCGTCAGAAGATATAATGTCTGTATTTAGCGTGGTGTCGCAAGGCGGACGCGGTAGTCTCTTTTGCGGTCCGAGCGAGAGAGAGGAAAGTAGGTGAAACTTAATTGTATGAATTTGAAATTCGCTCGTAGACGCGGCGGCGGTTGACGCGCGCGTACGATATGCATCGCTCAATTTTCACCCGTATAAGGTGGGAGGGAAGAGCGCACGTAGGTATATTATGCGGACGACGACGCGCGAGTTTAATGACGTTATATAGGCAAAGTAGCCGGCGGAGTATTATGTAAAGGCTGGCGTGCGTTGTTGCGGAGCGAGCGTGTGGGTGAGGTTTTTTTTCAGGTTCTTGGTCAGGGAGAGAGAGAGAGTTCAGCGCGGTCTGATGATAATGATGATGTCGTTATTACGATGATAAGGGGGAGAATTTTGCTGACGCGCGCGCTGTAAAATTTTATTTTATGGTGATAAGGGGCAGCCGGGGAACAGTGTTTCTGAGATTGCTGTTACGGTTTTTTTCTGTTTGTGATTACCTTTTCCGTTTGATGTATATAACGACATATAAAATGTAAGTGTTACTTAAAGGGGCCTTAGTTAAATTTAATTAGTCAAGTATCTTTTTTTTTATTTATACATTAATCACAGTGTTTCCTGTAAAAAAATACATAAAAATCAACATTTTAAGACCTGAAAAACTCCCTTACTTTGACTGTCAAGTTTATAATAACCAGTTAATTTTATAAACTATTTTTTGCATATTAGCTAATTTCCTGAAGATCTTCTTAACATGTTTTTTCACATTTTTATAATTATTTTACACCTCATGGAGAAAAAGATGCAGTTAAAATAACTACATGCCATAGTAAACTGAAATCTTGTAGGATTTACAAGATTTTCTTGTAGGCTACACTATAATATTTAGTGATTAATGTTATCTGTGATAGATAAGTTACTATTAGTTATTATAGTCCTTCTTACAAAAATTTTGTTAGGTTTTTCACTATTTTAAATTAGTAAACTTTACTTATGGTATCATCTACTATATTTTATAGTATGGGTAATCATAATTTGATTAACAAACGATACTTTATTTTATGATGGTGACAATATATAAAATCCTTAAAATCTTTTATAGTAACAAAGACCATAATTTTCTCTCAGTGCATTAATCAGATTTGCCATTATAATTCAATTCAATTATAATATATATATATATATATATAAAACAAAAAGATACTAGACAAATTAAAGCAAATCTTATATTTTCAGCATTTAACTAATGCTTGCCGGCCCCATACAATCAACAGCTTACAAACTCAATAAATCGCAAATCGCGAAATTTAGCAACAAAATAGCCATCGCGACGAGAGAGGAGCGCGTACACACCTCGAAACTCGCCCATTGCCGGCATTAATTCGGAGCAAATCGCATTATGAAGCGCGATTGTCAAGTACGTCGCTCCAATTACTCCGTTCGCCAATACGGGCGCGCACGTGCACGACCGAAAATCGCGGTTCCCAAAATATACGACCGATAAATTATCATTCGTTCTTTTGTTTGTCCTGAACACATATATATACGGAGTCGGCAAAGTTTCGCCTCTTCATTAGTCGCCCCTGACTCACGCGCACTAACGCAAACAATAATATTTTCACTTCTTCAAATACCACACGCGCTGCAATACAAAGTTGCGAAAATTGCGTTATATTATTATATAAAATCGGCTTGCGTAAGCCGCCGCCGCCAAATCGATACACGCACGCACGCACATTACACTCCCCCGAAAAAGAAAAAGGAATATAACGCCCGCCGTGTTTTATCGCCGCGGCCCGCGCCAATTTTTCCCCGATCGGAAGCCGCCGCGCGCACATATATATATAAGAAATTCGGAGCGCGTTTCGCATGCGCGGTGCGCGCCAGTGTAGAGCGCGGGGGAATCAAAGGCATAAAGTAACGGCGATCAGAAATAGGTTGGGGCGAGAGCGAGCGCGAGCGGGAAAGAAGTTATACACGCGAGTGCCGTTGCGGGACTTTCACGCTGCGCGCCTGGAAAATGGAATGCCCCGGCAAAGTTTCCTCTATATATATAGCTGTGTATTATACGGGAAAAACGAGGACGAGAGCAGAGTTTTCATTTAACTTGAGTAAGACGCGTTGATATATATTATTTCGAAACTATCAAACTTTTGTCTAGCGTTATCAAGTGTGCTGGAGGGGAGGGAATCCATCAGAGCCGCGGGACGAGAGATTAAACTCTCGCGAGATGCCGAGTCGATAGTTTCGTCGCTCTGTGTATATATATCTCCCGCGCTATTGTATTTATTTGGCGCGTGGGCGAGCGAGAGGGACCACTTTTTTAATATACCGCCTCTCTGTATATCGTCGCTGTTGTTGTTATTATTATAATCCGAGGATATTTAAAAATGCCATAGATATACGGATTGTGTCGCAGGGACACCGCAGCTCTATATTGTCCGCGCGGAAAATGAGAATATCGCGAGATATACATATTATATAAAACCGTTGGGTGCGTATACACTACACAATTTAGTAGATTTTAATTATGCGGAGCCGAGGCGTCGTAAAACGCGCCGCGCGCGCGCGTAAGGAGCAATTTGCGTAGCCGAGAGATGGTTTTTTTCGCGCGAGAGAGTCGCCGCCGCGCAAAAAACCCGGCGCGAGCGTTGTATATAAGCATTTTATATTCCTGTTATAAGTGGACCCTTTTCAGACGAATGGACACATGCGCACGGCCGTAAGATTGTATATGCCTGCGACGACCCTTATGATTTATTTATGATTTATGGGTATGAATTTATGTATCCGACTAACGAACCGTCCCAAATTTCGACTGATGTAGACTTTAGTATTGAAGTAATATTTTGCGCGCCGGATAGATAAGAACCATACACAACAAAGAAACTTTACTTAATTACTAAAAGAAAAACCGCCTAATCCATCTGTACCCCATATCTCTCATTAATTCGCCTCGTACAGACAATTATCATCAACTCGGTTGCCGCGCGTCTCGGACTCTCTTTTTCTTCTTCCCCTCTCCTCATTTTTTGTGCGCGCGCGCCGCACAAAGAAACCGCACTCGCACACATATAACGTATATAGAAAGAGGCGCGAGCGCGATAGGCCACGACCGGTGTGCGATCGGAGGAATGGCCGATTTACCGTTAACCCGGCGCAAGGCTCTCTCGTATGTGTTATATACACGCACTAACGAGACGAAGGAGTTAAGTTAACTGTCTACGCTGCGGGAAATCCTATATATGTGCTGCTGCTGTGTATACTGGTTTCGGAAGCTTCTTGACCTCGTCGCCGCGGCCGCCCACACGCGCGCGAACTGCTATCGGAGTATTTCGTGAGAGGCGAATTAAAGTTGCAGGTGAGGCGGGTCCTTTTTATCTATGTCGGCTGGTAATAATAAACGGCGAGAATATGCATTTTTGAGGGAGGCGCGGTATAAATAAGATGATACGTTATGTTAGTTATTGTTTTTGTCTTTAGCTAATATAGGGGGGGGACGATTTTCAAAATGCAATTTATAATGGGGCAAAGTTGGAAATTCAGCTGCGCGAGATTGTTTATAATAAAATCTCCGAGGCTGCCTGTATAAAGCCAGTGCAATTAGTGGCGACGCTACAGTTTTAATTGCGACCCGGAAAATAATAAACGCAAGGTTACGGCGTTACGGTTTTTCGAGTTTTCAAAGCAAATTTTCTATTCATATTTAATAATGTTATCGTTATATCTTGTTTATAGATTAAAAATGGCGAAAATTCGTTAAGGAAATGGTGCAATGCTCACTGACAGTGCAACAGCGGAGCTGCATTTCACGTATTAACTCTTGCACATTCAGAATTCTAACGTCAAAATTAGAGTTTGCAATAACGTTACTTTGCGCAGCGCCTTACGCATTAACAATTATTTTTCTACGTTTGCTTCACTCATTTCATCTATTCTACAAAGTTTCAAAAGCTATATATTTGGAAATTCGCCATCATTGAAAAAGCGAAACAAACCTGATAAATAATATTCCGCGGCGGGATTTTCATATATTAAAAGAATATTACATCGGATTAATTTACCGGAGAGAAAAATTGCCGAAAGCCGAAGGGGATACTCATGGGAACGCAGCTCCTCACCCGAGGGATAAATGTTCGAAATTCGAGCCGAGATATATACGAACGCGGCGCATAAAATTTCATGAATATAAAAACGCCGATCCGCGCGCCCGACGAGGAGCATTAAAAATTTGCAAAACAAGTCGGCAATGTTTATGTCCCGGCGTGTATATACTCCTTTTATAATCGCGCGGTGCGCGCACGCATGCCAAACAAAACCAAAAAGCCTAAACACGAGTGCACCGAAAAATTGCCGCGCGATAAGCATCGAAGGATGAGCGAGGAGCGACGACGACTACCTTTGTGCCTCTCGCCTCGGGGCTTTCAGCCTGTATAAGTAAGTATAAGTACGCACGCGGTGCGTGGCCGGCGGCTGCGTTTCTCGTTGCTCTTTGTTTCAGCGCGCGCAGATTAAATTAATCGCGCCGCGGCGAAGTTTAAACGTTCAATATGGAGCGAGAGAGGGAAGGAAGAGTCGGGGAAAATGATGTGATGTGCACGCCGGAGAGCGAGAGACGGGCGTAAAAACTGTGTAAACAATGATTCCACGCCGATTTGCACATTTGAACGGGGAGAGATAAAAAATGTTCGTCAGGAAATGCCGATGGTTCGTTTTAACGAGTCGCGATAAATTTATGGGGCGAGTTTCGAGCTTCGTTATTATATGTGGAGCAGCGATTATGGTAACGGCACGCGACAAATCTTTCGCTGGAGCTATTAAATGTTTAACATATTTAATCTATATGTTGTGCTAATTTTACACGCGGCTATTATACTTTACAACGGCACTCGGTGAATAATTCATATACTAGGCTTGTGGGGAAAAAATTTACTTCGGAAGGCATGTGTGATAAATTTGAGAGAAAATGCACGCGCGTGCGTGGTAAACAATAAACACAGATTCTTT
>JAPYZP010019800.1:0-12301 GCA_030522985.1 Torymus sinensis
TCATTATAGAGACCAACAGTCGGTCTATTTATTTGGGCAAAAGGATTGGTACATAAGTTTCCGAGATATTTGAGGTTAAAATTTTTTCGATCTTTTTTTTAAATAATAATTTCTCGAGAACGGCTCGATGAATCAGGTCCAAATTTATAGACAGTGTTGTGTGTGTTATAGAAATTATATACATAAATTTGCGTAAAGATATTGTGATTTTTTTTTGAGTTTCTTTGATATTTAAGATTTTCTCATTTTGCAAAGTCATTTTATTTGTCGTATGATAACTAGAGAAAAAAGAAATTGGTTTAATCATGTGGAAATTTTGTGAAAATAGTTCCATTAGGGTATACTTCTATCTCTACTATGTCTGTGTCCCTACGTGTCTCCCCTGATGTCTCGGTATCTACGTCTCGTTTTCTATTTATCTATCCTTATCTCTATTTCTCTGTCACTAAATCTCAGTCTCTAATAGATCTCGCTACATCTATGTTTCTACGTGTCTGTCTCTACTTACTGACTCTTCGTCTCTGTTGCTACTTTCTGTCTCTACGTTTCCGTCTCTAGGTCTCTGTCTCTACTTCTCTGTCTCTATTTTCTGTCTCTACTTACTGTCTCTTCGTCTCTGTTGCTACTTTCTGTCTCTACATTTCCTTCTCTAGATCTGTGTCTCTAATCTCTGTCTCTACGTCTGTCTTTGCTTTCTGTATCCACGGGGACGGTGGAGGGGACGGTGAAGGGGTCGGTGGAGGGGACGATGGAGGGGCAAGGTAGATGGGACGATGGAGGGACTGCGTTCAAATATAAGGGTTACGCTGTAAGTACATGTTCAATTGAAAAATGATTCATTGAAAAATTAGAAAGCCATAATAAATTACACATATTATATTCTAGATTACATTTAATATACTTTCTAAATTCTAATTGGGGGTTGACGAGCGGAGCGAGTAGGGGGGTACCCCCCTAGTATATAGATATAGATGGATGCGGCTTACAGTGTACAGGAATATTTATTTTCGTTTAACTAAATTTTTATAACATTTGTAATAAATATTTTTCATAAATTCGCATATTTAAAATACACACTTTTTGACTATTATACATCAAAAATAACATGAGTTCGTTTTAAAATACATATTGTTAATAGTACTTTTCGTTACGGGTAGGGAAGACGGTTATTACGGTGGGTAAAATCGCCTTACCCACCAAGTATTGAACAATACTTTACACCACGAGAGCCGAATAATCAAATTGAAGTTTTAATTTTAAGGTTACAGGGGTATGAATAAATTTTTTAAATTACTTAAAATACTAATTAATCGAAGCATCGAATAAACATTAAATTATATACTTTTACTATTCGCATATTTGTATGTGAACTTGGATTCATATAGATATACACACCCAAGGATACTGTAACCTGCAATCCGCAGCAGCCGAATAAATATGCTGCGCCGCCCGCTCCTGCGCAATAGGTTTTTTCTCGTGACATCTGGCGAGTCGGAAGATTTGTTACGACTTGCACTCATACGATTCTCATCGAATATTTGTATTTCGAAAGGCTGGTGTAGATTTTGTCACGAATTTACACGTAGGCTGAGTATTCGCCATTTCATAGCATTAGAGTACGACAAAACATCATAGCCTCTCGCAGCGAATTTTTTCTCTGTGTAGATATTACGATATAAAATTAGAAAATCATCATAAACTATAAAGTTACATTCAATTGTTTATGAGTATGTGCATGTTTTTAAAAATAATTGAATGTAACTTAAGGAGGTTGTACCGGTAATACAATTAACATTAAGATACATGTGAAATTTCGTATACATGTTTCTAGATATCTCAAAAACACTAATATAAATTTTCAGAAGGCTACAGAAGCTAGAAATTAAGATATTAATGTTTTCGTTTTCGGCTGTTTAACATGGGTTCTTATGGGAAGTCGTGATTTTTTGTTAGTTACTTGTGTATTAAAAAGTATTTAACATTAAGATTCTATTCATATTTTTTTAGTAGATAATGAAATTATGATGAACATTTATTACTCTATAAAAATTGTATTCAGAGACGCTTACTTATAACAAAATTATATTGAACACAAAAAACTTACAATTAACCTCAAAAAATAAGTCAAATTAGAGGCTGTATAGAACTCTTAATTGACAATAAGGTTAAATAAAATCGGTATTTCATGTAAGTTCATCTACGCATTTTCTTTGTTGCAATACACCTCGCGAATGTATCGTAAATAAAACGTGCACTCACTTTGACTGGTGACATACCGGTACAACCTCCTCAATAGTAGTCTAGTTACCAGAACACAACAAAAAGTTTCCTTTTTACATTTACGAAACTCTGTAGCAAAAAATATCTACTGAAAAATCTTTTATTTGATGCTCACAACCTATCAACTAAAAGCAAACGAAATACACATTGTGAACTTAAATTAGCATCGAATTGGAGTACAGGTAAATATGTTAAAACAATGTATGCGTATACAAATAAATATCATCACTACACGCATCGAAGAACGCATGTCACGCAAGCAGGTCCAATCAACCTTCCCTTGCAATTAAAACCGCACTGATTAAAGGACGAAAGGCAATAGATACGCCAGCTCGCGCCGGACGCTCGTTTTTATACTACCGAGTTATTATCTCGTTTCTTTCAGTATCCGTTTCGCGCTCGGGAAGAGAACGAAAGATAGAAGCGTGCGCGCGAGGGTTCACGCCTACCCATAACGATATTTTAATTAAAGCATGAGGCGCTGCAGCAGGGTATACGAGTGCGTCTGAAGCAGAAGAAGACGAAGAAGAAGAAGAAAAAAGAGAAAAGAAAGCCGGGGGTGATCCCGGGAGAAATTCAATCTCGCGATAATAAATGATCGTCGGACCAACACCTTCTCCCGACTGCCGACGAGTTGTAGTGTGTATGTATGTATGAGAAGAAGCGACTCTTGGGTTTAAAAGCAGTTCACACCTTTCTCTAACACGTGTTACACGCAAACCTTGCGCGCAAGCGCTATGAAGATAGTAACGCGAGAGTGTTGATATATAGAGGCCCAATGACGTAGTACTCGGTCTATCCAATTATTATTCCAGAGAGAGCGAGAGAGAAAGAGAGAAAGTGAGGGGGAGGGGTGGGAGAGGGAGAGGGAAACAGAGAGAAGCGTCTATATGCGAGAGCTTATCTGTTGTAAGCCGTCAAGTGTATGTACGCGCCTGTTGGTTTTTTTGACTGTCGGAGAGGTGTGTTGTTTCGACGAGCCGTCCTTTGATCGTTATGAGCCGGCTACTCCCCTTTGATGAGTGTACTGATTTTCTTGCACTGATACCCCCTTCTCGTCTTCTTACGCGTGCTTCTTCTGCTCTGCAATTATATCTGTATAAGGAAGGTAAAAGGAGAACTAAAAGAGGTAAAATGAAAGTGTGCAGAAGTCGCAGCAAAGCTATTTTTGTTCTTATTTACAAATATTTAGCAATAATAAAGCAACTTTGGTGGTTATTTTCCTAAACTAACAAGCGGAGCATCAGGGATGCGAGTCCTGGATTTGGCTAAAACTGTAGAAAGTACTTATTTATGACAAATTATAAGACAAGTGTCTCGGGATTTTTTCTGAATGGGCCTTTTGTTCCGAGACCCAAGCTATTTTATGTCTAAAATGAACTATTTTTGATAAAAATGGGATCGCAATCTTTGGTTATAGTTTTTTAAATATTTCGGGCATGTCAATAGATTAAAAAGTTTATAAAAGAAGGCAAAAAAAGCTTTCATTTAAGCTTTTTTTCGTTAAAATATATCGATTTTTTTAAATATTATAGGCTATCAAAAATAAAGTAAGAAAATGGTTACAAATTTCTTATTCTTTAACGGGTGGAATTTTAAGCTATCTTCTTAGTCCATTTTTGATAGCCTATAACTTTTTTAAAAAACCGAGATATTTTAACGAAACACAGCTTAAGTTAAAGCTTTTTTTGCCTTCTTTCATAAACTTTTTAGTTCATTTACATTACCGGAATATTCAAAAAGCTATAACCACAGAAAAAGACCCCATTTTTATTGTTACGAATGAGCTATCGCAACTTTTTAATAATAAAAAGTGACGGACCCTGGGATCGAACCAGACCCTCCGATTCGCGAGTCAGAAACGCTATCATACTAGCCACGGCCGCCACCGCTTGACTTTCTGCTAATCGGCGTCATATTGTAATCGGACGCCTTGCTTATTTCGTTCTTCTATATTCGTACGTGTATCCAACCCCGAGACACGTGTCTCATTATTTGTCATAAAGAAGTATCTCCTAGAGTTCTAGCCAAATCCAGGACCCTCATCCCTGGTGCTCCTTTTGTAAGTATATTTTATTCCCACTAACACTCGTGAAAAATATTATAACCGTACGAGTTATTAAATCTTTTATGGTTATTCAAAACCTATATTGCTTATTAGGATTTTACATTGGGCACCAACCTGAATCTTGGCTTAAAAAGAAACCATTTTTTAAATTTATTTTATACGAAATCTTCCTCAAAATAAAATGTAACATTCGTTAGGACAGAATTTCCTTATACTGGTAATTCGTAGCGCCTTAAATGTACATTCTTTATTATAAATTATAGAAATCAATTTGTTTTAAGGAAGTTCATCTGGTACATAGTGATTCAAGCGTAAGTCGAGCGAAGCGCTCATTTGACTAGCCCAGTATGACGGCATGATCATATGTAGTGAATAATAAACTAACTATAAATAATGTTTTTTTATGAAACATTTATTAACTTCTCGTCATGTAAGTGGTCCATCGACTTTAAATTATAACGTATGTCTATGTCTATGTCTATGAACGAAAAATATAACGTAACTTTTCGTAAGATATTCTTTTACTATATCATAGCATTTACTTTTTTTAAAACTATCTGTAAAATCATTATAAATGTCGCAATCGAAGACAAGAAAAGTGCTATTCCCCACAAGACTATGTGTTAAATTGTCAAATCTATTTTTATTGATATTTCGTTGCTGAAGTAATCAAATGACTTAAAATTTCGCATGAGGTATCTTTAAACTTAGATTACTTTATATATTAACTTAAAATCCGTCCGCTATTTACTTGACCGGATGAACCTCCTTAATATTAATAAATATTCACTGATAAGAATTTTTCAATCGGTCTTACAGTCTTATAAATTAAATTAATTAATATTAATGGTAGTCCGATTGCCCTTGTTGATAATCACCCCCGCAGAACCTGAAATAAAAACTTAATTAAAACCTGGAAAAATTTATTGTTAGCAAAGGACAATCTGACGGCCACTCACCACCAAAATTGCCCAACGTTTCGACCCCGCTTCGGCTCCTCTTCAGGGACTGATTATAAACAAGGGCAATCTGACTGACATTAATATTAATTTATTTAATTTATAAGACTGTAAGACCGATTGAAAAATTCTTATCAGTGAATAGTAAATTACAGTCGACATAAGGAATATTTTTCATTAATAAATATTGCTATCTCATTTGGTATTACTACTTAACAACAGATAATATTGTAATCGATATATATGAACAAACATTAATACGAACGTGAAAACTTAAGGGGCTAGACACCTTGTTTCTTTAAAAAAATCGATTCTTTATTTTTTTTATAGGAAAATATCTACAGAACGTCGTTCCCGAATAAGAAGGTGTCAACTCAGCGGCAGGTTCGACATGGGGCGAACTCAGCGGCCGGTACGAAAAAGGGCCAACTCAGCGGCCGGTTCGACAACTGCGTTGGCACCTTCTCGAAGCGGCCGCTGAGTTCGCCCCTTTTCGAACCGGCCGCTGAGTTGGCACCTTCTTATGTGGAAACGGTGAGAATATGCTTCTTTTTGCCCGAAAATGATATCTATTATTTTTTTCAAAGATAATGATAAAATACTGATTCTTTTTATCTATTTTTCACTGCAATTTCGTTTTTCTCTATTATTCCGTTTTTTCGACATACATGCTCTTATTTATTAGAAGCATTTTTGCTTCCTCCTAGAGGAAGCTTTGTGATAGTAATTTTTTAAGTTGTAAAAACATGTTATAATTGTTTTCCGAGGTGTTAGGAATCGAAATACATGGTTTCTCAAAAATGTATCTCAATTTAGTTTTTTGTATACTTTTCTTTTGAGTAACTTTTCTGATTTTGTTATTTGTTCCTAAATTGACTTTTTTATTTTTCTCTTCACTTATTGGTGGATAAAGATTTGATGCTTCAGACTCAGAAAACTGTTTCAATAATAGTCGCGATGATCTATTTAAAACTTGAAAACAGTGATATGATTACATCCCCGGAATGGTTTTTGCAGATTCAAATCTAGGTTTTATTTTTTAGATGCATTTGTATAATCATCTTTTGAATAATACAAGCATATTATATTTTTAAAATAACCTTTTGCCGATTCATAAAAATCTTTTGATTTTAAAATATGATTAATTGTTAATATGATTTATTAACAAATCACGAAAAACTAATGTTTTAAAAATATTTCTTTCTATTCTTAACAATTTAGGTTTACCTAACTTTCTACGAAAGTATAAAATAAGGCAAGTATTTTTGTTTTTGAATTCCAAAAAATCCATTATTATTAATATCACAATTGTTTATAAAACACAGTTTCCGAAACCCATATCTCCCTATCACTTTAAACTCATTTTCTCAATAAACACACTTTATAAATAAATAGAATTAGTCCATAATGATATGATACATCACGTTCATAATTTTGTAAGGGGAATCAATCACTTAAGTGAAATGCTTCAGTTTTAGTCTAGTCATTAATTAACCTGATAAATTAAAAGAGCACATTTTGAGTATATACTGGAAGTCAAACATAAGAATGTTGTGAAATCAATTATCTATTGTCAATTAAACTGAAGTCCACTTGAATGAAATGTATCAGTTTTAGTTAAGTCACTGACTGATGTGATAAATTACAAGTGTATATTTAGTCTGTCTACTAAAAATAAATCGAAACAAAGTAATTCTTAAGATTTACTTTCTTAATTAATAAAGGAGGGAAATCAATTATATGGATAAGATATGGATTGTCAAATCATGCAATGAACTCTATTTGAGACAGCAGACAAATATATCAATTTTCTCAGAAATGTATTGAAATTTGTTTATCAATTTATACAAATTAAACATAAGAATCTCTTGATTGAGTTTGGCTTGATTGAGATTCCAAGGTGCAGAAGTCGAAATTCAATTTTTCGTCTCAATAAGCCGTTCATAGGGAGCCGCATGTGCATTCACTTTGACAAGTCAATTCGTCGTCACTCTAACGAAGCCTCCTCCTTTGAATTCCCGGCGGAGCAACGCATAGGTATTGCTCTGTTGGATGCGACCTGCCACGGAAAATTGAATTAGTGACAAGGCACAAGCAGACCAAGTGGAGCCATTCATAATTGCTTTTTCACTCGTTATATGCAATGGCCGTGATTCATCGAAAAGCGGATGTCTGTATATATTTTTGTGTATATATTCTTGAATATAAGCGTTTGTGCTTGTATGAGAGAAAGAGAGATTTTTTGTTGCTAGGAACTAGCAGAGTACCTATATCCATTTCTCAAACGCGAAATTACTTCTTGCCGCTTTTTTCGGGAAGAAAAGATTCCCATTATCAGGTGTGAAAAGGGCGTGAAGTTTTGAGAGCTCATGCTGTTCCTCTTTCTCTCTGCTTCTCTTTTCATTACCACTCTCTCCGCCTCCCGTTAGACGTTTATCGGCTTTTTGTGTTGCATGTGTAGGTATAATACGTGTTCCATAAGCCCTTGAGAATGATTTGAATCTTTTTGAACCGAAAAGGTCCTCGGATGAGATAGAGAGAGAGAGAGAGAGAGAGAGAGAGAGAGAGAGAGAGAGAGAGAGAGAGAGAGAGAGAGAGAGAGAGAGAGAGAGAGAGAGAGAGAGAGAGTAGGGCTGTATGAGGAAGTTTTTGTGGTTAAGGGAGCTAGACACTTTTTTTCTGAAATAAGAAGTCATATTTTGATACATAAATGTAAACTAATTATTTCATACTTTTTATATATAAAATTATATATATATATATATATATATATTGAATTAATAAAACTATTATTAAACACATATTGCTTAAAACGTTGTTCACAATAGTGTCCTTTTTAGAATGCATTAGGTTAAATATAGAATGCAGGTACGTAGGAGTTTCAAATCCGTTTACATTGTATATGGATACTCAAGTTCTTCAAGTAGCTTAAGATATTAGAATTCTGACCGCTAAGCTCCTCCATTCAGTAATATAATTCCTCAGCACAAGTGCAACCATGCATGCAACCTTCGGTAAAAAAGATCCCACGAATCGCTCGATATCACCGCGCATTAACCAACGCGCTTGTGCTCCTCCTCGCGATAAATTTCTATTAAGAGCTAGTGAGGTGCCCCCACATCCCTCCCTTCCGCGAAACAATCGCCCATTAAATCGAACGGTCCCGCGGCACATGATAACTGGCAATAATCCGTGTGCGTGCGCGAGGGTCGCGTAATGAGAGGCCAATTAGAGCAGTCCGCGTCGATGGAGGAATTATCCGCCACGAATTCAGGCGGATCCTAACGTGTGTTAATGCCCTCAGGGCACGCAAGCGATTTTATTAAGGCTGCACGCCTGTGCAGCGGTAGGAGTGGGAGGTTGATGTGGCTCGCGCACGGGAGAAGGTGTTTCATGGATTGCGCGCACGAGGGAGTTCTCGCGGCTGCTCCTTTTACTGCATTAGTTTGAGCGCTGAAAGGAGACAGGTATACCTCTATAGAGCTCGTGCTACTAAGTGAAAAGTCTGCCGTAAATAATTATTTTTTCATGAATTTGTAAATGGAAAAATTTCATTTTATCTATTGAATATAATGTATGAATTATTTAACATATCTACAAAGAATGAGAGACAGAGTAATTAGTAAAATTGTCAATACAAACATTTGTAAACCCCATAGGCAGGGGATACGAGTTTCAATCAGATAAGTGATGGCACGCAAATAAAACTAGAGAAGATTTTTCAGTAAAATAATTGCAAAATCCAAATGGGCGTGGCGACGAGTACCAAGCAGAAAAGTGGCGGCACGCAGATGAGTTACCGATAAAATAATCAATAAGATAATTTCTAAACCAGTATAGGCCGGGAAAATGATTATCACTCAGAAAAAGGTCAGCACGCGAACAGGCTACTAATAAAATTATCCCAATAATAGGAGGGGGAAATGAGTGTTACACATAAGATTGGTGGAACGCAGGCGAGCAATCAATTAAATTTTGATTTAAATATCTCGATAATTCAAATAGATTGGGGAAGCACGTTTCACGCAGAAAAAATGTTGGTACGCAAACGGGGTACCGATAAATCAAATAATTTCAAACCCGAATAGGCAGGGGAAGTAAGGCTATCGATAAAATTATGAATCAAATAATTTCTAAACTCAAATAGTATAGGGGAAAACGATTTCCACGCCGAAAAATTGTAGCACGCCGATCGATTACCGGTATAAGGTAAAAGTACCAATAGATAATCAGTTCAGAGGGTTTTGTACTCATGTACTCTGTTTTATCGTCGGAACGCGGTAAATTCTATATTATCAAAATAAATGTATCGAATTACTTCTTATCAGGAAATAGTTGCCCTTCGCAATGTAATAATCTACCATCCTACGCAGCTTGAGCCCAAATATTAACGGCACACTAAAAAATTTTTCTAAAAAACAATAACCGAAATTTTGTTCGAAAAATTTGTTAGGGCACCGTTGATATTTGGGCTCAAAACTGCGTAGGATGGTATAGATTATTACGTTGCGCAGGACAACTATCTCCTTATAAGACGTAATTCAATATATTTATTTTGATAATATAGAATTTACCGTATTCTGTCGGTAAAACGGAGTATATGAGTACAACACCCCCTTAATAAGGTTGAGAGATAGTTTATATCAAGTTACAAGTGTACAATCGCGTCTAGACTAAAAATTTCTTCTATCTCTGATTAGTACCAAAATATATAAAATAAATAAAAATAATAAAATACTGCGTGTTTGTCCCAATAAATAACCATTCGGAATGACTCAATAAATAAGTAGAAGTTTCATAACTTGTTACAGATTTTGATACTATATTGCCGATAATCCAATTAAAAAATTATACTTCTCAACACCATCAACCAGTTCATCAAGGTCTTAGGCTCTATGAGGGTTATCATTATCATTGGGAGCTCTGAGTGATGCAATCTTGGTGCATCATATCACCAAACAATTGGATCCTACCACTCTTGAACAGGGTTGCAGATTTTGCACTTCTTACATCCGGAATAATACCGGAAGTGCAACGCGTTTTCGGACTTGATGGGAGTCGATTCTGAAAACAAGTCGGATTTTTGGACTTTCGGACTCGAGGGGAATCAATTCCGAAAACACGCCGAACTTTCGGATTTGACACATCGGAATTTCGTATTTGACTGATCTCAAGTCCAAAATTCCGAGATATTTTCGGAATTGACTCCCATCAAGTCCGAAATTCCGACGTGTTTCTGGACTTGTTGAGGAATTTATTGCCTCAGGGAATTGAGTACTCGCAACCCTGCTCTTGATCAGTGGGAGACTTCATTCGGCCCAAGTATGGAATTTCCGAAATTCAAACAGCTAGAGAAATTCTTGATATCAAGAATACGTATACTACTAGAGTGGATGGAATCATGAACAAGCCGGCTAGTCAATCCAACTCGCCACTGATAAAGAAAAGGAACCAAGCAGTCGCTCAATCATCCCCACAGTCAACATCATATCAATGCGACTGCTGCTTTGGAAATCACTTCATCACGACATGCGACAAATTCAAGGCTCTCTCTTCAACGGATCCGCACAATCTCACGCGTGACGCAGGGTTATGTTACAACTACTTAGGGAGGCATGTAGTACACGCGTGTTGCTCAACTAAAAAAGGTGCAAATTTTGCAATGGCACTTATCACTCATTGCTGCATGACTCTCGCCCCGCTGTTGTACGATCAATGGAAAATCAAGGCAAATCACTCACCCAATAGGCAGTTAGTGCGGTCATCAACCCTTCATCCGCATTCTCTCATTGATCTCTCTTTGCTACAGCGGCAGCACTCATCTCTCATCTCAACCTGAGCGTATACTCATCGACCCTGGATCAGAAATCCAAGAGTAATTGACATCATCATCGGTGATGATTACTACGGCAATATTATTAGGCCGAACTACATTTATGGAGACTTTCAAACGCCAATCGCTCAACTCTCTATTTCCGGCTGGCTCATCGGCGGTCTGGGGCGCCCCGCGGAAC
Organism: Torymus sinensis; assembly: GCA_030522985.1. Lineage (NCBI taxonomy): Eukaryota > Metazoa > Arthropoda > Insecta > Hymenoptera > Torymidae > Torymus > Torymus sinensis. Next base: position 11,322 of record JAPYZP010019800.1, read on the forward strand.
CCCCGTGGAACCACCGGTACCCCCTTCGGGTATCGGATCAACTCTATCTCCAGATTAGGAAGCGAACAATTCTTCAAGAACAGTCATCACCAAGACTCAACCGGAAGATACGTCGAGCCTCGTGCATCTCTCTCCTGCATCAAAACTCGGGCATTCTTATAATGCTGTTGTCAGCTCGTTGTTTCAACGGTTAACGAAGCGCCTCACGAGAGAACAAATTCTAGCTCAGCAATATCATCGGTTCATGCAGGAGTACGAGGAATTCGACCTCATGATCAAGGTACCACCAGAATCTCTACGATCTCGCGCGGCTTTTTATCTCCCTCATCACAGCGGGCTGAAGCTCGACAGCACAACCACCAAGCTTAAGGTGAAGTTCAACGCATCAGCTCATACTTTGAACATTTCGTTCGAAACCGAGTAACGCAAATCTAAGAGCTAGTTCCATCAGCTACATAAAGGTATATCCCCAGAACCTTCAATCCAGTAGATTGCGCGTCACGAGATCTGACAACGTCTCAATTGGCCAAGCACCTTCTGTGGTGGACATCGCACTCGTGGCCTGTCCAGGCCAAGATCTTTTCGACCATCGGAGAGGTAGGATCACGTCCAGGCCTCTCATTAAATGTAGCCATGAATCGCACAGAATATATTTGGGATTTCATTAATCGGTTCTTAATCTCCTTAATCTTCTCCTCACTGCACACATTCTACAAGATCGCCGCTCTCTGTCTTTGTTTTGAGCCAGGGAGGTGCCAAAATGTTCTTTTTTATGTATACTTTTAAAGTATAAAGTTGTTTTCCTACATAGATTTAAAAAAATAATTACGTGACTAATTATACTAAAATCTATTTTTTCAGGCTTTAAGGGGGTACTACAGTTCAATTTTTGCTTCCTCCTAGAGGAAGCTTTGTGATAGTAATTTTTTGAGTTGTTGTAAAAACATGTTATAATTGTGTTTAGAGTTGTTAGGAATCAA
>JAPYZP010019922.1:0-10569 GCA_030522985.1 Torymus sinensis
TGCTGCTGCTGCTGTTGTTGCTGCACACGTACACTTTACAACGCGGAAATGCGCACGCCACGCACGCGCGGGGTCAACGAAAGGCCGGTTGTGTATAACGCGCGTATAGAGGTATAATATGATGCGCGCGGCGTGTCACGCCCGCCTCGCGTTTACGTGCCACGTGCGCGCACGCGCGGCGTTCTTTTATGGATGTTTTTCGTTGTTTTACGAGGAAAATCGTATGAGACGAGCAAGCGGAAGTCGAGATTTATGCATGGGAATTGTATGATAAACAGAATTTTTATGCGAGCGTGCTTAAAACATTCATTTTAGCACTTTACAGCTCTATTTTGATTGTTTATGTAATTCTGGAAGTGTAGATTATTATAGTTATTGGCTATAGGAGTTTCTTGACAGCGGAAGAATTTCATACAACCCGGGAAATATTGTTTTCACTATGAATCGATTTTATTTCCTGAGATTTGTGTAAAAATTTAATACAAACGGATTTTAATTCAATAGTATAATATAATTATTAATTCAACTAATTTCAGCATCAAATCTTTCGCTATTTGAATCGGTGTTTAGGTTTTCTAAAATTATTTTAATTGTATCCCCTTCTTTATGAGTTGGAGACCACTGGATGGGAAAAATAATTAATAAAAGACAAATATTAAGAACGTTTAACTCAAAATGCGTAAAAGTGGGTAAGTAAAAAAAATTATGTTGTAGATCACTTTGTTTTGATCAAGATTAATTTACATTTTGAGCCACTAATGAATTAGTGAAAATTGCTCCAATAAAAAAATTATAGTGGAAAAAACTACTAATTTATTAGTTAATATTCACTATTTCATTATTAGTTTTTAAAAAACTACTTTTTAAAAAAGTACTAATGAAACAGTAAATATTGACTAATAAATTCGTAGTTTTTTAAGTAATTTTCACTAATAATTAGTAGCTTTCGACTAATTCAACTTAAGCGTATATTTCTTTAAAAATTCAATTGTTACATTTGGTAGCTACCGTAAAAAAGCACGTACACAACAAATCACTATTTTCCTGACACCATCAATTTGCTCAATAGCAATACGCCGCATCGTCCATCACACCGACCCCCGTCCCCGAAATTAAATATTAAACTCCCGAACGGGGTAACAAGGCCCTTATCGACCTCCTAAAATCTCTCTCTCTCTCACTCCTCCCAGCCACCATAATAGATTCCCGTCACGAATCCCCTATAAATCCCCCACACATACACCGCGCGAGATCGCCTCTACATCCTCTCCCCGAAAAAGCACCCGCTACGAGTATACAATGCAGCGTCGCGGCGCTGCTGCAAAAAACCGCAGGCGACCGCGAAAAAAAGGGCCGGTCGTTAAGATCCCCCTCCCGGCTAACACGCCGATAAATCACACGCGAGACGTACACACGAGCGTATTTACGTACGTGTACGTATATGTATAGAGGAAAGTAAAAGGATCGAGGAAACGAAGGAGAGGATGCGCGCGTACCAGACGCGCTCGTGACTCGAGAGTTCGCGACAATGGGCCCGGGGAGAGGCGTGTTTTTCGCGAGAGAGAGAGAGAGAGAGAGAGAGAGAGAGAGAGCGCGCGAGAGAGTGAAATCGCGTTGTTTGCGCGCCGCACTCGAGTGCTGCTGTACTTACAGACCGAGCTTTTTACTTTTGACTTTTGCGCGCGTGTAAGTGCCCGCGCGAGAGCGAGAGGTATATGTCTAGTGTGTTATTACCGAGAGGGATTACGGCGCGGGCTGGGTTTTGCGGACTGACCGTTTGTGGGAATCTCTGTTTGCTTTGGGAGTAGTTGCGCCGAGGTGAGATGTAAGAGTCAAAGGATTTGAGTGGATGTGTAGTCGTGTGTGGGTACCGTGAATCTCGTTCGATCTTTCTTTTGTGGATGATGTAACATTCAGATACAGGAAAGAGTCTTTTTTTAGTTCTTTCCAATGTATTCTTGAAATCCCGTAGTAAGCTGGAGAAATCATATAGCTTTTGAATTTTATGAATGCTATATAGTTTTTATTTGAGATATATTAGAAGTAGAAGCTTCAACTACCAATTGAAGCTAAAAGGTCGTTGGGAGCCAATCAAGTATAGATTAATGTATTGGTTACTTTTATTATTTTATAGTTTTTGAAAATTATTACACTTATTTATTCATCATAACAATTTATAAAATTAAACAACTAAAATTACTAACAAAAACAAAAAATATATATGAAAAAGGATAACTTTTTCTGTAAACAATAACGGTTTATCGTTTTGGGATAGCATTTGTGTCGATTGTACTACAAATCAAATGATTTACACATATAAGTACAAGTCTCCGTGTAAAACTTTAAACAATTTTAAAAATTACACAATAGAGAGTGAGAAAGGAAAATACTATTTCAAGCCATTAAAACATTATTTACATATCTATAATTAAAAATTACTTGTTCAATTTTATCAGTTTGATATATAGACAGTGATAGCGAGACTGCTCAAAGAGATAAGAAAGACCATTTTTCTCCATTTTTATTTATTTATTTATTTTTTTCAATCCAAGTATATAAGCAATCCTACGGGAAACCTCAAACAATTGGGTGTAAAAAATAAATAAAAATGGTTTGAGATTCACATTTTACAAACCAGCTTGAAAATGCCGTCTTTAAAATGGAAATCATTTCATTACGGCTATATCATCGGATATATACTAGAATAAATAATGGTAAAACCAGCTCCTTTACATTTACATAGTATTGTGTGGATTTCCTTTTAAAGCTAAACTAAAAAATAGATTTTTTTGTGTTACTTGTGCGTATTTGAGATGAGAGGTTGGAGGAAAAGCCATTGGGTTGGTGGAAGTCTTGGGCGTTCGTAGGTAGGTGCATAACTTTCCGCCAGGTGCTGAGCGCCTAGCACGTCGCGAGAGTATGGTAGTCCCGAAAGCGGCTAGCCCAGGATGCGGTTGATATAGGCCGTGGGTTGATATAGCGAGGGTACACTTATGGCGTCTGGGGCAGGGGTTGACTACCGCCACCCGCATGGACAAGTCTTGGTGGTCAATCCTGACACGAAATGCCTGGCTCTTTTCCCTGCCTCTACATAATACAACAATTCTTATGTTATTATTTCTGAATAAGTTGTTTGGATGAGAACTCTCATCACATTTGTAAGCTATATAGATTAAAAAATGCGGCACTTTTAGTTTTATTAATTACTCGAATAATTTGTGGATTACTTTTACAAATCATTCTGCTGCTACTTATTAATCTCTGGGATGAGATTTTATGTACTCCGTGGTGCTGTGAAACGGTTGCGTGCGTCTGGTGAAGTCTACTATCATTCTATTTCCTGCAATATATTTGCGACTAAGTTGGTTTTTGATAGCATTGCAGGGTTTAAGTAGACATGGACAATCTCTAAAGATTTCTTCTACGGTCAGTTATGGAAGAGGCTACTACCTCTCCATATAAACAACTCAGTTTTTTTTTGGATAAGTTTGAGAATTTTTGTTAGTATCTTGTAACATATCGGTCCTGTCTTCAATGGTGACCCAATAGCTGTTTTGGCAAAAATTCTGCAGGATCCTTGAGACTCAGATGAGAGAATTGTGGCGTCCCTGCACAAGAAGTACACTGCACCTTTTTCTTCAAAATATTTCAATAGCATAGCCTATTTAAAACAGGATGAGCAGAGAATAAATTTGATAAGTTTAGCATTGTTTTATTTTTCACTTCGAGCGAATCGGTTATTTATCAAGGTGCAAGCCCTGTTCTCCAAGCAGGTGCCAAGATACTTATAAATTGGTATTACAGCATTTCCTCAAGGATTTTCTCACAATCTTTTCTGAGACCTTGATTAAGACTATAAACGAAACCCTTCATAAGCCAATCATCTCGGTGTGTATTTAAGCGTTCCTGCAAAAAGCACAGATAACCTTCGTTACATTTAATGACATCTTCAAATACCTGCGCATGTGAACAGAATATTTAACAGAATTCTAGGTTATCATACCTTTTAGTAAGAATTTTCCATGACACTGAAATGCTCCTTGTACGTTTCCTATCCCACTTACTCATCTTGGAAGTGAGAATTTAGGTAAACTGCAATGAATAGGGGTAAGTGATCTAATCAATAAGAGTGTCCTAGATCTTAGTCTAAGGTAAGTGTTTCATGCATAATTTTTTGTATTGCGGAATGAGCACTGCGACCAAACCTCATATACTTCTAATCCCACCGTGTATCACGATAGCGTGTGGTGTAGTATGTTGATCTTTATAATACGAAATATAGAAAAAAATAAGGTCGTAAATTATCGCGAATTATTTAATTGTACTACTAGAATGGAACTCTATAAATTAGAAAATAAACGTTTTATTGCCTTTCTATAGAACCTTATCTCCATCGATCTTAAAATTAACCAATTTCTTTTATTTATAATCATCCACTCAACACTCGATGAATCATTTGATTAAAAAAGATATCGCAGAGATTTCGATAAATTTATATTTAGTTTCAAATTTTTCAATGTAGCCACCGAAGTCTAACACGTCTAACGTTTTGCAACCATTTACGCGCAGGGAGCACACAGACCACTTTATTCTCTTGGTGAATAATATAATATTCATTCTCTAATATAGCGTAATTAAATTTAATATAAATCTTAATTTATTATGGATATTTATTCAAAATCAAACATTTTTTCCCCTCTTTCCAGTGATGCTATTGTTTATTCTTCGAAATGCTTTTTTTGGTCAAAAACTGATAGTGTCAAAGCTATCTGATCGTAATTCCGATCCTCATGCTTATAAATAGTACACGAATTTCAGAATATGATTATTATTTACCAGTGCCTTATTCTTTACTATATAAACGTTGTAAACTAAGGAAGATTCCGTTCACCTAAAACATAACTTATGAAGGGCCAGGCAGTTTTAGTTTAATAAAACTTCTTTCTCAGTACTTTATTCGTTTTCTGTCAAATTATTAACAAAACAGGTAAGGCCTTTAGAATTAATTTGTGATTTTTTATTTATTTTTCTTCAATGGAGTTTTTCCGCCGCTTGGGGTCTAGTAAGATATAGGGGTACCTAATACTTTTATACTACACCTATTTTTATACATGCAAATAGTATATTACACACCTAGGGAGTAAAAGTAAAGAATGTCCCAGATCGCATGTAAATTGTCACCGTCGGGTTCGGCTCGGGTGGCAATGCGATCTGAGGCATTCTTTATTTGCTCCCATGGTGCGTATATGATTTTTTTCCTGGCGAGGCTGAAAATACAACATTCTCAATCAGGCGCCGGGAGCGAAAGTGGTACTTTGAGCCCGCTAGAAAATGAGCTATTTCTAGCAAGGGGGAGGTGTTCAGTACGAGTCGGAGTCTCGGACGCCTTCGGCGAGTGCTGAAGAGACCTCCCCAGAATCTGAAATAGCTTTTCTTCCCATGTTACACACCGTATTTTTTTTTAACGAAGCATTTCGAGTCGTACACAACGCATAATTAGATGAGAAATGAATATGATTAGGTGAGAAGCGGCCATTTCTCACCTGTTTTAGGTGAGAAATGGATATTTCTCACTAGTTGTTCATTCCTCACCTGTTTTAGGTGAGAAATAGACATTTTTCACTAGTTTTTCATTTCTCACCTGTTTTAGGTGAGAAATGGATATTTCTCACCACTGTTACAAAATGCGCTCGAAATGCGAAATTTTCTCTCCTACTTTCATACGTGAAAAAAGTTCTATTTCATGCCTGAGTTGAGAAAAATGATATACGCACCTCGACCGAAAAATAGAATATCATATTCGCGTGTTTGCCGTCCTCGGTTTGCCGTCCTCGGCTTCGCCTTGGATGGCAACCTATACGCGAATGTAATATCCTATTTCCCGACCTAGAAACGTAATATACTATTTTTGCTTCAATAATCATTTTCGGATATTTCACGTGTTTTATGACGTGTTTTATCGAATGTTTAATCACGTGTTTTTATGTGTTTAATCACATATTAAATCATTTATCAAATCGGTTCGAATTAATAGTAATATTGATTTATAACATTATCAAACACGTGATTTGACATGTAATTAATCTGTGATAAATCACGTCAATAGTTTCAGTAGGGAAGATAATGGCGAAAAAAATTGCTCGCTGTTCTCTTAGTATGTCCTTTGTCGCATGTACAATGAAGTCATAATGTCTGAAAAATTTCAGTTATTTTGCCAAGACAAGCAATACCCTAAGGTAAAATAAAAGTTTGCAAAAAGTTGGAGGTAGTGTTATTTTCAGAGATATTCTTTACCTTCATTGAAAGATTATTTATCTTGCTCATTATGGAAAAACGGACATCACATCAGGTATGAAATCTAAGTTATTTAATAATTTAAATTAAAATAAAAAATTGTTCACTATATTATGAGTCAGTAATTACGTACATTTTTAAATCTTTAAATTTATAGAAAATGGGTTATCCAATAACAGCAATTTATGCATATTTTATGGAATTTTTTCTTCGATTTTCTTATGTCAGTTTCGCTTGTGAGTTTTCGCCATCATTAAATAATACTAATAATCTAGTAACGAGCAAGCTTGTATTATTCATCTACTATTAATAATTTTTAGATTCAGTAACTTTATTTTCTGTGGATGTCCTTTCTTACGGTGAATCCATGTCAACAATTTTATTCCATTTGCAAAGCGTACTAACGCATCTTTTTCCGGTTATTGGCGGCTTAGTGGCTGACTCAAGCCTCGGAAAATTTAAAACGACTTTGTATGCGGTACTATCATTTATGTTGGGGTCAACAATCTTAACTGTAGCAGCTGTTCCAACGCTGAATCTGCCTATAAGGTATATGCTCAAAAACTAAGTTTTAAGAGCTACTATATTTAATCAAGTTCTATCATTTTATTTTCAACTGATATTTCCTTTTTTATTTTTAATCTTACATTTCTTATAATTTTATTTTAGAGAACTTTTTGTTGTATGTCTAATTATTATAGCCGTAAACTATGGTATACTAAAATCGAGCGTCATTTCTTTAGGAGCTGACCAATTCGTCCTACCACAACAGCAAATTCAGTTCGCATCCTATTTCAGTTACAACATATTCTGTGCTTTGTCTGGACAATTAATTGCAAACATTACTGCACCATTACTTAGAAAAGAAGTAACTTGTTTTGATAGCATGACATGTTATCCATTAGTGTTTCTTGTTCAAATGTTTTCATTGATTTTGTCCTTTGGTATTTATTTTGATCACCGACAAAGAAATTAAGCTCAAGCTGATAACATTTCACTTATATTTTCAGTATTTCTGATGATGGGTATAAGAAAGTTTAATATTACAAAATATCACCGTAAAGTTGGAAATAATTTTTCCACATGCATTTTTGTAAGTAAGAAATATTATCTTCAGAATTTTCAAGCCCATAAACAAACAAATAACTGCGCGATTCAAGAGTAATTTTCTTTTTTTGTTGACAGTACGCTTTATATAAAAAAATTACATCCAAAGAGAAACACGACCATTGGCTTGATTATGCTAAGAGTAAATATGATGAGGAAACAATCAAAAATATTAAAATTACTTTACAATTAGTCACACTCATCCTTCCACTTTCCACTTACGCCGCTCTAAACAGCCAACAAGGCTCAAGCTGGACTTTCCAGGCAGCTCGGGCAAATGGTGATATTGGATTTTATACACTATCACCCGACCAAATGCTGATTGTCCATTCGATAGGATTTATGCTTTTCATCCCAATTTTCCATAATTTCGTATTCCCATTCTTGGAAAAAAGAACTTTCTTCAAGACTCGATTAAGATTGATTGCCTTAGGAGGTTTTTTTGCAAGTCTGGCCTTCTTTGTGGCTACCATTATGGAAGCGAATCTCGAGGTAAATACTCATATGTAGATTTATTGTCCTTGTTCGTTGCAGAATTAGTTTATCTTTATCTATTCTATATCAGCCAACCTATGCAAAAGTACCGATACACGAATTTGCTCAACTTAGAATTTTTAATGCCCGTAATTGTGATATACCAATGACATTAGAAAATGAAAAATTTACTTTAGGAAAACTGAGTATGTGGGAAAATATTAGCATACCAACGAATGGAGAAGTATCTCTACAATACAAAATAGATATGAGTAGATGCAGTAATGTCAGTCTTTTACGTACGTCTGATACAGGTATAATTGATTAAAAGTAATTCAAATCTTATTAAATATACTTCAAATACTTCATTGATAATGGCAAAATATTTAGGAGAAATAACAGTTAAAGAAAATCATGCAATTTCATGGGCTATAACTGAAAACAGTTTATCGTACAAGTACACCGATAACGTAGATAAGTCAAAAACAGGAAATCCGTTAATTCGGACACTCATTAACATAGATAAATCATTTCCATCAACAACAGCCACATTGTATTTCATGAAAAATGGTAGAACGTCCAAGAGCATCACATTAAGCAAAAACTTCCAAGCATCTGAACTGGACATCGTAAATCCTGGGATTTACAACTTGTATATTGACGATAGGCTGGTCCAATCGGACGTGATCGTAAAACAGGGTGGCGTTTACACAGTAGTCGGCCACGTCTCGGATGGAATCAATCGGACATACTTGGCGCGCACTTTAACGGTGACGCAACCGAATGCGATGAGCATGTTATGGCTGCTGCCCCAACACGGACTACAGAGCATCGCCGACGTCATTATCAGCTTGAAGGCCATAGAATTCGTCTATGCTTCAGCGCCAGCCAGCATGAAGTCCATTGCCATATCCTCCTACCATTTGACCTTCGGTCTGGGTAGCTTAATCGTCATCATCTTTACCAAGGCTCATATGTTCAATCGAAAAGTAGATATCAGTGAGTCAGTATCGTGTGAAAAATGTATTTCGACCACTACATTAAATTTCATATTTTCAGATTTACGACTTCATATTCTACGCTATTCTGCATGCTATCAGCATGATTATCTTTTCAATTTCTGCTAAGTTTTATAAGGGGAGTAGAGATTGTAATCAAGGCAGCAGCATTAATAGTGAACACACTAAAGTAACGAATCTCGAGAACAATGATAAATATATTTAGATATAATTTTGTACGTATTTTTTGATAATGAAAAAAGAAAACCAAAATATTGTAGTTATTGTCTATTTACTTAAACTTTATGCGTCACATGTAAGGTTCTATGAAAGTAATATGAAAATATTATTTTGTTTCTTTTTAATAGATTTAAAATATTTTACTCAATTTACAGAATGATATATAGTATGTATAACAATAAAAAGTAATTTATGAAGAACATCAGATAACACTAATCTGCATTCAGTGGCAGATCAGGTAAACTTTTTATAAATACAAAACTATAAAACTATAAACAAGTTGCTCACGTAGTGTGCAACCTGTAACCATTTCTTTATCAACATTCAATTAATAACCGACAAATGATCGACTTCATAACAAACTTCATACCGACCTGGCACCTATCAACAAATTGCACCTAATTCAGAAAGACCACGGACTTTTCACTCATTTTGGCATTGTGAATAATAGCTTGTTACCAGTGGTAAAGTAACTCTCGCACGTAACAGTCGTTTTTGTTTATTCCTCACTCTGCAAGAGTAAAACGCGCAAGCTTGTGCTTGGATTTTACCTCTCCAGTAGTAGCACAATCGCAATTGTACTCTATATGCAGACTAATTTCGTCGTGTACTTCTTTGGCTCGTGGTAACTTATGGCTGTCAAATTAAAAGCATTCATGCATTAATTGCAGCAATAAGTATACTAATGGACGCTATATAACCAAGTCGTGTTAAATTAATATTATATAAATGAAATGATGTAGATTTAGAATTTAAATTAAATTTTAAAAAATCATGCTTTTCCGAACTCTTTGTTATCTCTCTTTAGTAGCTTAACGAACATGAAAATTAATTGAGAAAATTATAGAATCTTCTTTTGATGTTAAAAAAAAATATTCATAATCTTATGAACATGTATTATACTATATGTTGCCGACGTGAAAATTTAGAGAATTATTTCAAATTTAGATGTTTTTCGTATTTTCATCACCATTATACTAATAATCAAATAATTAATTATCTTTATACAAGGTGCCAATCCATAGAGCTGCTGGAAGTATTTTTTTATATTCTAGGCTATTCACTATTGTTTAAATGCTCTGAACTATGCGTTTTTTTTATTCAAGTAAATGTAGGAAAATTAATTAAATGATTAAAAATAGTGGCATCAACAAAGCAACAAGAGAGAATGAAGGTGATTAAAAATAGTGGCATCAACAAAGCAACAAGAGAGAATGAAGGTGAAGGTGAAGGTGAAGGTGAAGGCGAATGAAAATACACAGAGTCTTGGAGGACAGTGCAAAAATAAAAAGAAACTCTATGAAGAAAATTGGGGGTGAGGGATGAGCACTAGATATTACAATGTTTGCTTTAACCACAAATTTCGCCTCTATTATAAATGCGCGTTAATATTGAAACAGAATGATGTTAGAACAGGGTTTTTAAATTTTACTTCCGTTTTCAAAAAATAAAGTAA
>JAPYZP010019938.1:0-11287 GCA_030522985.1 Torymus sinensis
GTGAGAGAATTACTATAGCACCTTGTAAAATTCACTAGACAATTTTTCTGCGTGGATATAATTTTTACATAAAATATTATTGTTAAAAATAACCACAACAACAACAACAATCCGAAACGGCAGTGATATATTGTTCCCCTTGTCACCTCTCCACTGGATTAACACATCGACATATCCCCGTCCCGCAGCCCGCGTGACGCAGCTGCATCTGTATACATACAGCGATTTTCTATGCGGGGCCGGCCGCGACAGGAAACCCGCGTCAAGTCGTCCGACTCTCTTCCGTTCACCGCGCGGCGCGGCGCGCGAAAAAATCGCCGCGGGAGCATTTGCATCCGCGAGAGGTCCATCCATCATCGCATATACGCGCGCAGGCGGCGGACTAATCGACCTTCCCTTTGCGGATAATTCGCCTGCACACGCGATCGGATCGCGTCTACATCTTGATCGCGCGCACTATCGTATTAATACACACGCGCGCATAATCGAGTGCGTAAATCGGCCGGAATTTTTAGCGCGCGCTTATAAAGATGTCGCTTTGTACCTCTCGCGGTGGGGGGATAGAGAGCGAGAGGAGGGACAATCTATCTTTATCCCTCGGCATTCATTGCTTTCCATTGGCTCTCTCTCTCTCTCTTGGCCATTATTCTTCTCGCGGCGGCGCCCCGTATCTCGCCGCGCGAATCGAGCATTCATAAAGAAGATTTATCTCGCCGAAGAGGCGAAATCATTCGCGTCTCCTTTTCCCCGCCATAAATAGCTCATTGTGCCCCCCCGTCCGTAGCAGCTGCGATCGAAGGTGAACAAAAATTCTGTTACAAGGTTTAGTTGTAACGGAAATTAATCAGTTCTGAATGTATTATTTGTAGAGAGAGAAAGAGAGGGTATTGATATAGAGAGCTCGAGCGCGCGGTAGGATGCATGAAATATATGAAAGGATGACGGCAGGATACGCGAGATATCGGCTTTTCACTCGTGCCTCGCTATACTCGAACAACTCCGCGCAGCGAGCGCGGCTTTCACCGCGGGGATTAAGAATGACAATTTTTCCTTTATTACGGAAAACTGCATTCTTTTTTTTTGTTTGCTTTGCTTTGCCTTATAAAAAAAGGAAATTTACAAATTATTCGTGTAATTATGTTACGAGAAGCTCTTTTAATTTGTCGTAATGTAGGATGATGTGGAGCAAGATTTAATTGCGAAATTTTTTAATTACTCTTACATCGTACAAAACTTTATCATAAAATTTACTTAATTATGTAAACGTAAGCTTGTAGTTAATTAATGTAATAATTAAGCACAACTCAAGTAAATAATTCAGAAAAATAAAAAATCAATCCTCTAATTAACCGGGCTCGCATCAGCTTTCCTCCTCCGTCTCTAAACCAACCAAACAACTTACGACAATCGAAATAAGCTACGCAATTCGCCACTCCCACGCGTCTCCTCCCTATACGATTCGCTCGCTCGTCCTCTCGATAATATATTATATATACATCGCCCACGCGCGGCATCGACTGAAAGTCAATCGCGCGCGCGCGCGGCTGCCCGTACGCACGGACTTCCACTTTTTTTGTGTGTCCCCCTCCTTCGCGCGTGGGTTGCCGAAGTGAAATGACTTCCTCTCGCCGCGCCGCAGCCTGTAACGGATAAACACGGCGACGGCGCTTCTGGTCGAGTGGGAGATGTATATATTCGGTGAGCGAGGTGATAGGATATAATGTTGGTTATTTGGGGAAATTATGAAGCATATGTTGAAGCAATTAAAAATATTGTAAATGTGTAACTTTTTAAATTGCATGGTAAATTCAGAACGAAATCATTCGACACTGACGCTTTTTCGTTTATCAAAGAGTGCGAATTTTAATATATACGCAGGCGCTTGCGCTTAAAGCGTGTATTAATTAAAGCTGCCTGGCTACAGTGATACACACCTCTGTAAGAGGGAGATAATTAAAATTAAAATTACTGTCAGTCATAACGGAAGTAATGTAACGCAATTACAGCGTCGGGCGGGGTGCGCGAGCGCGCGGAGGTACGAACCAAAAAAGAGCTCGCGGCCGCGGTATTTATGCAGATGTTGTTGCACGAACAAACAAGAATAAAATTTATGTTGATTGAATTCTCCCGCGGCGGCGGTGGCGGCCAAGTCGCGACATAATTCATGCTTCTTTCGACTTTTATACTTTCGAGTGTGTATGTGCAGTACGCTATATGCGCTCGCATGACGCGCCGTATAACGTAACGGCTATTCTCGCTTTACGATTGACCTAATTGCGACTAATCAAAGCCGCGCGCGCACCGAGAGAATTCGTCTCTATATACGTGTATGATACAATATTTACATTTTTAAGCCGCGGCGAAAGAGTGAGTCGAGCGCGCCGCCTTTGGCGATGACCACGTGCGCGTCCCATTAAATATTGATAACACGGGTTATTTACTGCTTGAATATATTGATAGCTCGCTCGTGAATTAACTTTCGTTGAATGATCAATTTGATACGTTGCATAAACTGCACGAAAAAATATATACCTCTCCTCGAACGTTTTAATAAAACGTATGCATAAAAAATTGTTATAATGATTATAATTTGTGGGTCTGAAGTTTACATCTTTCAAATTTAACGTAACGAAATAACTTTTTTACGATTGATTAAAATTATTGAACAATGGAAATTTTATCTATATCTTTGTTGTAAAGTTATTTTATACTATAAAACACCAAATCTACACGCAAAATTGATATTAATTAGTATAAACTTGAAGTGAAATGAATTTTTTATTTCGTAGTTACACTACTCCAACGATGTAAATTCAGACTCACTAAAAAAAAAATGTATCAAATACAATAATTCCTTCACATAAAACTCCCAAAAATGTATCGATTCTCAAAACCCTAACTTCCACGTGTGCTTCCTCAAACGTTCACTCAAAACTGCACACTCCATATCTCTACCCCATCACCTACCCTCTCCCTCCCTTCTCTACACCCACACACACCTTCCTCGTCTCCTTCCGTCCGTAAATAATCCAATAAATTAAGGCGACACACCGTGGTACTCCCATACACATACACGCTCGGCCGCGCCGCGCGCGAAAAATCAGATAAAACGAGAGCACGCGGGGACGATTGATAAGGCGGTAGCGGCGCGACACGCCTCCTCCGCTACACAGACACATACACACAATGGGCGAAAAAGTGTACAGAGTGTATATACCTACGCGCGCGGCCTCGTGAATAATGTAAGCACTTAGGCGAAACACGCCCCGCCGCGCGCGCGCGCGCCGGCGTTTCCGGATGAGAGATGATTGCCGATTAGCGCCTCCTCGCGCGAGTGTAACACACAACAACGGGCGCGGGGATGATTCGATGGGGTATTACAGGTGATTCAAGGGAGTTTTCGGGAATCTGGGTGAGGATGATTGGGTCGGACCGGAAGGATAAAGTTGAGTGGGGGATTGTGGAATGCCGTTTGTGCAAATTGTGTCTTTTAATGGACGGTTCAAGTGGTTTATTATATAAACGATATGATATGCTAATAATAGGGGGAGTCCGAGTATATCGTTAAAACGTTTTGAATATATTTATCCGAGCGAACGAAACTATGTCGTTACGGATTATTATTATACGTTTATCTCACTTTTTTCGCGACCTATACGCTACGTCATTACGTGCCTGCACTTGTATACTAATCCCCCGGTGTAAATTGCCTTCTAATAATTAAACTTTTACATACAGCACTCCCGTGCGGTTCGATACACACTGCAACACTTAGTATACACGATAAGACCACGCGGGTGCTTAACTCGCGCGTGCTATAGGAAATATCCACTTAGCCTAATGGGATATTGAACATTCTTCAGCGGACACTATAATAAGTTCCAATCAATGTTTCGCCATCCCTCGCTCAATTAAGAAAACATAAAGGAGCGTGTATGTAAATTATACATCGATTCCAAAGCAAGAAAGTTTCCACTACACACCCCGTCGTCGCAACCTCGATCCAACACATTCACCCCCGCACGTAAATAAAAGAAAGAGAAAACAACCTCCGGTCGAGCCGCTGCCAAGCCAATCAATCTACTTTACGAGAATCGGAAGGATCTTCCCTCTCCTCGTGTATATATACCCAAACCTCCCTCTCTTCTCGAAGAGGCCAACGACCGAGCTAATTTCTCATAATAAACGCGACCGCGCGTGCGCGCTCTTGGCCTTACTGGGTCACGATGTCTCGGGCCTCTAATGGTTCCGCGTGTACGTCTATCCTACCTACCGGGGGACCGGTCCGCGCCGCGTCTTGTCCTTTCTTTTCTGTCTGCAGCATCTCCACGCGCTCGCGCGCGTCATCTAAATAGAGTTTTGGCGCGGAGGGACAGAGAAGGGGTGCAGCAGCAGCAAAAAAGAGGCGCTGTAGAGCGGCGGCAAGAAGCTACACTGGCTGCTGTTGCCGCCGCCGCGCTCTCGGTCTAATTAAATTAGTCATCGCGGTTGGCTGCCAAGTCGCTGCTGGTGGGGATCCGGGTTTTTTGGTCGTTAGCGCGGACTCTCTGTATGATCTTGATTAGTAGTGTGTGTGGGAAAAAAACTGTTTCGTTTATAACTTTGCGCTATAATTATTATTGTGTATAAGATGACGTAGTGACACCTACCGATTAATTCGTCTCTAAAATCGTGTAACGTGACACGTCGTTTCAATCTGCATAAAATTAAAACTCTCCTATAAATATATCCAATTAATACCGATAACCACAATAATACCGCGTATAATCATAAAATTTCTAAAAATAAAGAACGAAAAAATTGACACACAACCGAGTAATATCCACTTACATCCAACCAACAAACCACACATACATAAATAAATCCCCCCACTGCTGCCAATTATTCTCTCCCATGCAGCTCAAAAACTACGGCCGCAGCAGCGCACGACCACAAACCCCCGCTCTAACGGTCCCCGTACACATCGATACCCCGCAGCTCGATCTACAATCGCGGCGAGTTGCATTTTCGAAAGCTACTCGCGGGGGCCTTTCTCTATCTCCGTCCCCCCGCGCGCGGCCTCGTTACAATCGAAAGCTCCCTCCTGTTTCCTTCTAATCGTCGCGGGAGCCTCGGGGAGGCGGCCGAAAGAAATCCAGCCGCGCGCGCGCGCTGTCAATTAATGGCCTAACGAGCAATGATATACGGTGCGAGCGCCCGATGTCGTCTTTGTCGATCAGCGTGTGTACGCGCTTTCTCGCGGTTTCCAATTAACCATACATATATGAGAGAGAGGGGGGACTGGACTCATTTTCCGCGTGTATGATAATACTGCAGATGTGTAACGGCGCTCGCGTAATATGGATTTTTCGATGAGAGAGAGAGACAAAAAGGTACGAGAATTTAGATTGGTTATTAGAGCGTTTAAAAAGGTTGATAATTTTTACTCGACGCGTATATTTATCTGAGAAAACCGGCGAGCGCGGGACACACCGCGACGAATATATCAATTATTCAGCGGCTCTCCTCGTCGCGAGCACATAAACAATCCCCGCGCGGACACCTCGCAACCCAGATAAAGCTGCGGGCGCGCGCGCGGGGCTCCGACGACGAAAAAACCAGACGCACACCTCCGTTATTGAAACGCACGCGCACCGATTTATTATACAGCTCGAGCATTCCACCTGCTAATAAGCATTCGTATTGTGTCAGAGACGGGGGAAAACGGCTTGATCGAGGAAAGGCGACTCTTGAGAGTTTTTCGACTCTTCGATTACGTGTATGTATATATATGCCGCCGACGCATAAATACATACGTAGAAAGTTGCGCGAACATTTCTCAATGGCTCGTAAATCAGGCAATTGTAATTACGGGGCCGCGCGCTCGCGTATAGCGCTAATAGAATTATCTTTGATGATCCTTTTTACGTTTTCATATAGAAGTCGACTCTCGCGGTTCGTATAATAAGTGTAACTGTGTACAGACGCGTATCTCGTCTGTGTTATGTGTGGGGACTTGACGATTTACGGGCTATACAAAAGTGTGTGTTTTTTTTTTTATTTGCAACGTTGTTGGACACGAAGGTTCTTATTGCCATTATATAGGAATCGGATTTTTGTGGGAGAGAGCGAGCGGTAAATCGTTTTATCGGTAATAATCATGTTACATGGTATATGAAGCTGAAAAGGCGTGTGCGATAATTTCAAATAAATTGTTATCTATGCAGCACAGTAATTGACATTATGCAATGCTGTGCAAGGCAGGAAAATTGAAAATTAAAATTACTACTGTGTTATTAGGGAAAGCTCGAATTGAAAATGCAAGTTATCAAATTGATTTTATTACTGTACGTACAACTATAACCATGCTCGCATCGTTATTTTTATAAACTATATAATCACATGTACAATCCGGGTGATGAAAGTCAACCGTCCAACATTTATACTTATATAGAAAAATGCGAATAAGCACGCGTTTAAAAGCACTATGCGAAAATCGACGAAAAATTCAACGACCATAACGAACTTCTCCTCGCTTATTGCAGCATCATTTAATCTAAATACCAAATACCGGCCGTAAACGCATCGATAAACAGCCCATAACCCACAAATCTCGAGGCGGCAATAAAACTCGGACGATTTCTCTCCCCCCAAAGCCGCCTCTCCGCATTAATCCACCGCCGAAATCACGAAACGCCGTCGTCGTCGTCGACAAATTGATTCGCGAGAACGATTCCGCGCACATATGGGCCGCAGCGCGGCAAATCGAGCGTCTCTCTCTCTCTCGAAAGTCGCCAACGCGCGCGCGCATATAAATAACGGGCGAAAAAGCGTCTCTCCCGCGGAAAAAAATAGCAGCGAGCTCGTAAAATCCAAGAGAGTATATATATCGCGCGGGGACGATCGCGAGTGCATAAAGCAGAGAGAGAGAGACTCTTCCGCTCGATTTCCCTCTGTCTCGTGATAGAGGCTAGATATATATTATATGCTGCGCGCGCTCCCGGGGAGAGAGAGAGGCGCGCCGCGGGACGTCGACGAGGTGGACGACGATTGTGAAGGATAGAAGGGAGACGATGGCGTTTTTTTTCTTTTTTGTCGGTGGAAAGTAGACGACGAGAGATTTTCTTCCTTTTGGCGGCGATGCGATGGTTATAACTGATTTTTATCTCTCGATGCGAGGGTGATTGGTGTTCATTGTTTTGAGATGGGCTGTTTTATTGGTAAGGCTTTTGGAAGGAGGTTCAAAGAGGCACTGGTATTTTCGAACCATTTGTACATGTATTGTATTTGGAAATAAATAATTTATCTGTCATTGACAATTTAAGATTTTCATTATTGTATGAGAATTTAGAAATATTACTATAGTATTCTTAGCTGTAAGGAGATATCACTCGTTATCCTTCCCCCTGTAAAACGATATGTCGAATATGTCCCCTTATTGCGGCAAACTGACCAAAAACTCGTTAAAATAAACATCAAACACAAATGAACCACCTCCACCAGAATTACTATTTGCTCATTCTCTCTCCCAACAATCATACTCCACTCACCCCCGCCAACCATAATTTCCTCAAGTACGCAAAGACACCTATTACGCAAACAAATCCGATCACACCCCATCCTCCCCTAATCTCGCAGGCCCTTCCACTCTCCCGCTTATATACTCCCACCCACTCCTTCCCCTTTTAATTAAAGATGTTGAAACCGTCTCTCTCTCTCTCTCTCGCTTCACCTACCATCTCGACAAACCTCACAAGGAAAACTCGGCCGAGGAGGAAATCCAATCGTCCAATTATCAGTGAAACGAAAGAAAAGCAGGCAGCGGCGTCGTCGAATTCCGAGGGTAGAAGAAGAAGAGACCGGGAAAAAGAGAGAGAGAGAGAGGAATGAGACTCGACGAGGAATCCGTGGCATTCGAAGTGGGGAGGAGGAGGGGAGGACAGAGTCGATTATCCGCGCGAGAGCGAGGCTTTTTTTCTCGATTCTAAGGGCGAGACGACATTTGAAGGGGGGTGTCGAAGAAAGCCACCCACCAACGTAGACCTCGGGATTGTGGCGCGCGGTGAGTTCGTCTTATCTGCGTTTTTGGTATTGTCAGGCTTTCGATTAAATAGTGAGGTGGAAGTTGTGAGAATCGGTGCGGTAAACGTGAATTATTTGTTAAATGTAATATAGAAGTGCATCTGAATAAATGCAATTAACGATATTTATACAAAACGAACTTCACGAAGAATTCTATAAAAATCCATTATAGGATATCCTATATCCGATATAATTTTAATATAAAATTTATATATAAATTGTTGAAGTATATTAGCGATCGGCAAACTCCATTAATAACTCTTAATCATTTGTTCAAACAAAAATCCTTTAAAAACTAAACAAAACTTTAAGACTACATTTAAACAGCTCGCTCGATAAACGACAATATTCTCCTTTTCTTTTGCGGTATATCGAAGGCTTGATAAGCAATAAATTAACTTCAAGCCGAAGCCACGTGTATTAAGCCCTCTTTACAAAGTCTTTATACCCGATCGGAGAACTTTCAAATCCCGCGCGCTCGCGCGTCCATTATCATCTCGTGGAAAACCTGAAAGACGCACCTCCGTCCTCCGCCTTACAAAAAAAGGAACTTCCCGACACATAAAACTTAACTACATAAATTACATAGCCATTAATACGCGCGACAAAACGAGCAGCGCGAGCGATTCAATCACATCCAAGATTATAACCAAAGCAGAAATAGAGCAAGTCTCGCTCGTCGAGGGACAACCGAAAATCGAGCAAAAGGAGAGAGGCGCGCGCGCATGCAGTTTAGTCGCGTGCGCGCTCTTGAATATTTACGAGCTTAGCGCCGTAAACAGGCGTTTCTTCGCGTGGGCTGCAATCCTGAAAAATCGGTTTTATGGAGCGGCCCGGGTGTCAATATCTGGGCCGGCTCCCCGCTTATTTACAATGCAGCAGCGCTGCCGCCGTCGCTATACTGCTTTTTATTGGGTGGCGGGACGCGAGCTGGAGAGATGCATAATTGACTTTTGCTTCTTGTCCCGCTCTCAGCCGCGATGTATCTCTTTTTTTAAGAGGGGGTTGGCGAAACTGGTATACGCGATATTTAGAGGAATTTTTAAGTGTGAGATGGTTATAATTGCCGTGGTGGATGGCCGTGGTGTGGATTTTAATTGTGCGCTACATGCAAGTAAATGCATGGTTTAAGTGCGCGCATGCATTATGCAGGTTTTATAAATGGATCGGGACACGCGTGTGCGATGCGTAAAAGTATATATCGGTTTAGCCGAGCGGAAAAGAGTGGCACAATAAAGGGAATTTCAAAGCGGGACACGCACACGAGCGCGGGGAAATCGATAGTTATATTTTTAGATATCGTGATAGTTTGTACTAAGCGAGTGACGTTCTATAATTAAAGCGTTAATGCGTTTTAGATTAAGCTTAAAAGCGTGACAACGTAAAATGTGCTTCGTATATAGTTTCTCAAATTATTCCTATTGATTATATAGTATATTGAATGAATTATTTAATTGAAAATAGTTAGAAAAAAAGGACTGTTTATAATGTGATGCTTGAAATTTTGAATAATTCAATAAATTTCCAATATTTATATATACTTATATTATATTTTCGTTTAGACAGCATAAATTTGTTCTCTGAAAGTCTATAAATACGAGAAATTAATTAATTAAAAGAATTATTAGTTTTAACAATGTTTTTTTTTAACAATTATAAAAGACATTTTTTTTTAAATATAATTTATAGTGGTACAATATATGTACCATGCCGTACTTAACCTGTTAAATCCAAAAAATCGATAACAAACAAACAAAATTCGTTATATTACACGTCTTCCAAAGCAAACCCGTTGTGATGCCCGATGATTTTACACGTCGCGCAGCGAGCGACCGAATTTTCAATAAAACACACGCATCACGCGGGGGAGAGCTGGACGCTCGACAAAACACAGTACACAACCGTTCCAACAGCGTGTCAAGCTTTCTTTCCGCGTCTAATCCTCCGTCGACTGTACAACAGCTATACGATCGCCATTCGTACTAAACCCGCGCGACAATGCATCCATCACGCCTCTCCAGCACCGGCGGCGGCGCTCCCTTGCACAAAAAGAGCCCTACACGCTGCCCGCGCGCGCGCGACACTAAACTTTCCGATGCGCGCACACTACCGTATAACACGCCCGCGCGCGCGCTATCTCTCGTGTCCCATCTCTCTCTCCTGAAATGATACATCGGCCATTCGCTAAACTCTCTTCTCCCAATCTCGTATACACACCGCACGGTATGAGCAAAAAAGAGCGAAGCGCGCGCGCGCGCCACGCCCAACATTGTTGCGCGTTATTACGGCCTCGTAAATACATCTGACGCCCGCGATACGGATCGCAAGAAAGCGCGCGCGCGGGGCAGAGAGAGAGAGAGAGAAATCGGTGGGAGGGACAGCAACAACGCGGGTGAGGCAGCCGCGATAATGGAAAGTAGGAGACGGACCGGTGTGTGTGCGCGTGGTACTGCTGCTGAGACAAATAGAGAGATATGTGTGCAGGAGAGGAGGAGGAGAGAGAGCAAGAAGGTGCTGTTTGTCGCTGATTCAATTTGGTTTTTTAGAGAGGGACCGGGGGGTGTACATCAAGCTCTCGCGGTGGGTAATGGCTCGAGGGACGGATTATTAGTCGGATTGAGTGGGGTTTTTGCGGTTGTTTTTTGGTCGAAGGTGAGTGCATTGAATTGTGTTGATTAGAGCTATGTTATATTTTTGTCCAAGAACATAAATAGTTGATGTTATTGTTACAGATCGCATATGAGACGTTTCACGTCAATCCTCCAAGCGCGGTATTTTTAGCTCGTGTTTAAAGAGCTAAAATGTACCTAAAAAAATAAAGATCAGGTGATTTCGATTTTTTTCTCAGCTTTCCGATGATGTTATCAGTTTTTCAAAATTAATTTTAACATGAGCCGAAAACAGCACGATTCTGCGCCACGCTTGGAGAGTGGACGTGAAACGCCTCATATACTATTATTATATCAAGATTTTTCACGATATCACAATTATTCGCTGTTATTTAAAATACACAAATTTTCATATAATACGTTAATTAACATCCCTTATTATATGCATTTGTTAACGAGAACGAGAATTAAATTAGCCCCGTAATTCCTAAAAAACCGAGGCAACGTGTATGTTTTGGTATTTCTTCAACATAACCAAATCAAATACCCAATAGTCGCATCCTTTCATCCGCGTGTCGCCCACCTCCCACACCAGAACCATCGCGCTCTCTTTATCT
>JAPYZP010019970.1:0-12301 GCA_030522985.1 Torymus sinensis
AAGCCTTGGTGTCGCAGAACCTCAACTCTACATCCATAAATGCCACTGCTCTATTTTTTTTATTATTTTATTTATTTATTTATTTTTTCGTTTCTTCGCATACTCGATCCTTTCGTTTGTTAGTCATACATAAGATATACGCGTATCAACTACATA
This sequence comes from Torymus sinensis, assembly GCA_030522985.1. Lineage (NCBI taxonomy): Eukaryota > Metazoa > Arthropoda > Insecta > Hymenoptera > Torymidae > Torymus > Torymus sinensis. The sequence goes on from JAPYZP010019970.1 coordinate 157, forward strand.
GAAAGTTTACAAAAGTTTTTAGCTTATACGTTATTATAAGGCGTGCTCACTACAACCCGTCTTTATCTATACACACCGGGCTCTTAGCGAATATTGAGACTCACGCTATACGTACTTACGTATACACGTGTACACGAATGTTCACATCCGAAAAATGATGGTACCCCCCCTAGTATAGATATACATAGGTATATAAGTATACAGGGTGTTTTCAAAACGTCTCGGAATCGTTATTATATATTATAATATAATATATGTATAGAAAATGAAATCTCATCGCTCGACAGCTCTTTAGAAGACCGCTCTGTTATAACTGACTAGAAACTGAAGAGCTTTTCCAAAAGTGTTTGCTTCCTTCCCTCTTTGTTCTTCTTTATCGCAGCCGTTATACATGTATAACATCGAAATTGTCGTTGTTGTTTTTGTTTTTCCTTTCTATTTGGGTATATGAAAAACTTGGAGATAACGTCGCGAAGACAAATACGGAGAGCGCCTCGCTTATATAAGCGAGTGTACAAAACAAAAACTGAGAGCGTTTATGTGTCTATTGTATATATTATACTTATATCGCAAAGAGAAAGAGCGATATGCGCGCGCGCTGCGGTTGAAAGAGAAGTGCGGGGTGTATATATATATATATATATATAGTGGGCGTCGATAATATCGTGCCGTCTTTTGTTCATCTCGTTATATATACGTACAAAAACAACAACAGAGCGCACACATTCGAAAATCATTTACATTGTTTTTTTACGCACTTTTCGCATAGTAAAACCTCACGGCTTCAACGATCGATCGCACCGTAAAGAAAAGAAAAAAAGAGTCTTTGGCCCCTATACAAGAGTGCTCCTATACATATGAGATGTGATGCACTATTTCAGACGAGAGGCAGCTTACTGCTGGGCGGTCCGAGTAGGGGCGGCGCGCTCTCCGGCATCCTCAGCCCGTTGAGTTTGTCACCCTGGGACGGCAGTGGCTGCAGCAGCCGAATCGCCAGGCTCGCCAGGATCAGCAGCACGACGAAGCCGCATATCGGCACGGCTATCGTCGCCGTTCTGAACCAGCCGTCCGACGACTGCGCCTCTTCCTGGCCGGCCGGCTGCACCGAGCCGAAGTACATTCTATGCTCGCCGAGGAGTACTGCGGAATAACAAAAAGATCAATGTTTAGTCTTTGTTGGAGATAATTCGCTTCAGTCTTATATATACTTTCTGTAAAGTTAAATTAGTCCAGAAACATTATAGGTACCTAGTGGAAATTGATCCTCCGTATATAGATGTAGTGGAGCAATTTACACACTAATGTTTAGTGGTTCTTTCGCTAATTCAACTTCAGAGAGTAGGATTAAAATTTCATTTCGTTAGTATATACGGTGCGCCGCGACAGTATATGTAGTTTCGTCTTCAAAATTAGCCCAGTAGCTTCACATCACCCACAATTTTCACATCGATATATAAGCATCTAAAAATAACCCATCAGGTACTTGTATATAACTTTCCACTACGCGCTATCTCCTCTGCACATGGACGCCATTAATTAATCCGCACAACCTCTATACGAAAGCAAACTTCACATGTCATACACGCATAAAAAACTTCTACTTCACGCTCTCCTCTCATATAAATTTGCATACACTTCATCCTCTCTGCACTCTCTCTCTCTCTCTCTCTCGCGTGTAAAACGCATTTATGTATACTTATATATACCGCGAAGACGACTTCCATCCGCGAAGTTATGCTTATTATACGCCCACAACGAGAGCAACGCGAGAGAGCGAGTTTATCGCGTGTCGTTGACTTCTCAGCCGCAGCCGTGCATGCACGTCTGTCTCTCTTTACAAGCGCGGTAATGAGTCGCGCGCGCGCGAATTAAACGCCGCATTCGGTTTTATTAAATAACGTCGTTACGCGTATAGGATTCACATATCTGATCTATCTATCCGTCGTCGCGAAAAATATATAAATCACCATTGCTAATCGTGATCACGAATCTCACCGAGTTTTTGCACGCGCGCGGCCGAGAGATCGGAATATTAGGGCTTACTTTTTGCGAGAGAGCGCGGCGATGTTACTTTAATTAGCGGCGCGCCGCCGCTCTTTATCTTCCGAGGCAACAAGAAATGAAGACAGCGCGGAGATAAGCATCGCGCGTATACGTATAAGTGTACAGCACAGAGCCTCGTGTACATGTACCGTGCATGTATCGCGGAGACGCGAGGGAAGGGGCGGAGAGAGAGAGAGAGAGAGAGAGAGAGAGAGAGAGAGAGAGAGAGATATAGAGATATAGAGGGAGAGTAAAAAGACCAAAATAGTTCGTAAATTGTATTTCGATTTTATCGCCGCAGCCAGTGAGGAAGGAAGGCATAAGAAGAACGCGGTCTTTGCTTCTATTGGCGCGCGGTCTTAATCGGGCCGCTGTACATGCGCATCTCCGATTCGATTTTTAGAGAAAATCTGTTGAGAGAGAGAGAGAGAGAGAGAGAGAGAGAGAGAGAGCGAGAGGCGCATAGAGACGGTGAAAAAAAATGTTTAATTACGAAGCGTGACGCCGTAAATCGCGCGCCAAGTGGAATGTCGAGGATTTTAGAGAGATGCTTATATAAATGTGAAGTGGATATGCAGCTTTGGTATTTGAGTGAGTGTAAGTATATTTGCCTGTAAACAGGAAGGTATATACGTATATACATGCACACCCGTTTTATGTATTCTGAGCGTGTAATTATGCAATGTGGACGCTCGAATATGCTTCAAAGTGGAAAGTCCAATATAAAATTACTTTGAAAGATGATTATATTATACCGTCGCTTGGAGAAGATTTCATTTTTTTTTATTATTATTACTATTATTATTATCATTATGCTCATAATCATATCATATATCAAAAAATGTACATAGAAGTGTCACATAATTTATCAAAGAATGAGTATAATTAAATACAAAATAAGGTCAGCTTTGGGCAAACCGTAGTCGCTTAGTCAGCGGTACCAGCAACCTCGGGAAATCGTAACTGAACATTGATTGTAGAGTAAGTAGTGAGGCAATCATAGTTATTTACAAAAAAAAAAGAATAAAAAAATTAAAAAAAAAGGTATAGGTACCATGTTGGTTTAGTGAAAAAATTTCAAAATACGGCATAATCATTGAACTAAGCATATATGATTCATCATATATAGAATTTAGAAAGTATTGTAAAAGTTCTAATCGTATAAAGATAAACGCGCAACATTATTATATAAAATTAAGCTGATAAAGTAAACAGCCCGTGGTCTCGTGTACAGAAAAGCGAGAGCGATTTCTCTCTCGTCGCGCAGATGAGAAGCACGCACAGTAGTTCATTCAAATTGATCATTAAATTACCGAGATAAACTGGAACTGCTGGTGAGTACTAATTTAAAGATGATTCTCTCTTGATATGCATATATCCCAAAGAGAATAGAGCAGCATATCCTATTATATGTGCAATTCTCACAAAAAAGATGCAGAAATGATATTGAAAACATTAAAAAAAAAAATTTTGGGGCACACCTACCGGACCACATTTTTGTTGGTTCTTTGGGGTTCTAGAACATGAGAAAAATGGTGAACACGCATTATTCGTTTTTCAAACTTTTTTGCCGACTAAATTCATCTCGAATATTTTATGCAATTTTGTTTGAAACCTCAGCCATTTAGCCCAGAACCGATCGACTCAAAGTTTCAAAAGAGAAATAAAAACTATAAAGAAAGAGCTTTAATTTGCTTTTTTGGAACGATAAAGAAAAACACGTTTAAAGTCTGGACGGACGATTTTCATCGATTTACGTATTTTTCTGCCATTTCGACGCTAAACTTTAAACTGCTACCTAACTTTTGAAGAAAGCGACATTTTGTTATCGTTCCAAAAAAGCAAATTAAAGCTCTTTATTTCTAGTTTTTATTTCTTTTTTGAAACTTTGAGTCGTTCGGTTTCTGGGCTAAATGGCTGAGGTCTGAAGAAGAGGAAAAAATCCACCACCATTTTTCTCATGTTCTAGAACCCCCAAAGAACCAACAAAATCTTTTTTGCGACAATTGCACACATATATGAGCAATTCCTAAATTAATTTCCCTTTTACGTCTTCAAAAAAGTAAAAAAATTTTTTTGAAGGCACACTCACGGGACAAGGTTTTTCTTGTTAGGTACACGCTGAATTGGATGGCAGGATGTAGGAATTGCTCATATATATTATGCACGTGTATAGGTAATAACAGCAGACACCCACCTTGGAGCGTTTTATTCAACCTGCTCCTCATCGCGGGACTGTCGACGTGGTTGCAGAGGTCCTGCTCGCAGCAGAGCTTGCCGGGCGGGCAGGGCCTCTCGGCGAAGCTGCGCTCGAGGCAGCCGCTGTAGGCGGCGTGCTCGGCCCTGCCGCCCAGCTGGGCGATCAGCTGCTGCTGGCGCGCCGTCAGCGGGAGCTCGGTGAAGCAGCCACGGCCGCGGCACATGTAGCCCTGCGACACGCAGTGCGGCTGGTTGCAGTAGCAGCGAACCTCGCGGCGATGCTGCTGCTGCTGCTGCTGCTGGTTGTCTAGAATAAGAAGAAGGGAGAGGGTTATAGTTAAGTGCAAGTGGACGACGATTTATGATGTATTTGTGGGACGTATACATGTATGTTTATATTATTCTGTCTCTAATTCGATGCTTAGTGTAAGCTCTCTCTATACTTATTTTCGACGAAGGAATGTGTGTGTTGTCCAAGTATAATATAAGCGAAATCGCGAATTCCTTTATGCATATAATCGTATGTATAGATCGCTGTACCATTACGCGAGTTGCTCATCATTTTCAGAACGACATTTCGCCGCGTAAATGTTTTCGCGCGCGGGCCGAGGTTTTTATCGTCTCGCGCGCGCGCAGCACCGCCCCGGAGATATGATATATAGGGTTACTTCGCTAGAACGCATTATTATCGGCTATCTCTTCTCTTTCTCTCGTGCGCAGCAAGTGATTCTCGGTATACGCGAGCGTGCGTTATATCGTCAAACCGCGGCTGTTGTCATACTGATGAAACATTTAATTGCGTGCATATATATTTAATGGCTGTGTTGGATCGCAATTTTTATGCGTATATAGGTTTCGTATATTAAGTTGGGAGTTGGGTGAGCTGAAATATACTTCTTTCGGTGTCGTTTCAGTCTTATATACATATATATACATATCGTCGTTTTATACTGTTGTTGTGGTGTATATACGGAAAAGGTTTGAGCGCAATGCGAAGAAATTTCAATATTTCTCGGCAATTACGGCAATCTGAGAAAGCGTCCTACGCTTGGAGTTCATCAATTGCATGCATGATAGTTCTTCCAAACTTTAGCTAATAAGCAACAAACTTTCTGAAACCTGAAATTTCATCGGTGTATTTTACGAAAATTTAGCGTCTTTTGTAAAAACAAAATAAACCTACTTCTATAAAAAATTTAACCTCAAGGCATAATACACGAACCATCCACCAAATACACCGCACTAATTTTTCCCCAAACATTATTCTATATATCCCTTGAACACCAAACATTTCCCCGAGCCGCGACATCGCCGCCAATTAAGTCCCTTTAAAATTCGATTTCCACGCGCTCTCTCTCTCTCCCCCGGTATTCTCGTGCCGCCTCCTTACCATGCATTCACCTTCCATTGTTCCTTCTCTCTCTCTCTCTCTCTCTCTCTCTCGCATACGCGCGTGCGACAATCACCTCCTTAACGAGAAAGGCGCAGGCAACGCGCACCTGTAACGCGGCCCGATTTCGCTCTCTCTCGCAAAAATATACATATACGCGCGTTCATTATCAGGCTCGCGGCATCTCGACCTCCTTTTCCTTCGAGGAAGCGCGCAAGCAGGAGAGAAAGGAGGGAGGGAGGGAGAGAGAGAGGTTGCGGGTGGTCCCGCCGCGTCTGCGGTGCGCTAAGGCGAAATTATATACGAGTATAGGGAGAGAGAGGGTTTACGGCGGACGGCGAATGCGCTGCGCGACGTATACATCTCTATATACATATAGATGTGAAGGATGCTTATGGTTTGGGACGCGATGCGGTACACGAGGTAGAGTGGCGGAGGGTTGGTAATTTTGTTTGAAAATTAATGGTTCGTTTTGTCGGTATATAATATATGGACGACTCCTTTGAAAAGAAAGATCGAACTATATAAGGCGTGGTGGTATTCTCTGGAACTTCGTTATATTATCCAAGCAGATTTGTCAAGTTCGTATTATAAATAAATAATTTGCAGTAGTATAACCACAAAAAAGTTCAAAAGTTAACTGCCATCGTAATATAATCTATATATGACCCCAAAGCAAACGCGAAACTCTCGCACGTGCGCGTATATAATACACTAAAGGACATATATATAATTCACAAGCGAACCTTTCACCGCAGTCTCATCCGCCATCGTCAAAAATATCGTCCTCTCGCCAATTACCGCGCGCTCTCTCCCTCTCTGCGGCGAGCCTTATTCGCCGCTACACACACACACACACACACACACACACACACACACACACACACACACACACACACACACACACACACACAGACACCCAGAGAGGGTTATATTCTTTTGAAGCGCCGCCGCGTCGCCGCGCATGTGCATGACGATTATATATTATACGCGGGCTTACATATTAAAGATTATTTTTGATCGAGAGCTCGGGCGCCGCGAAAAAAATTGCCTCTCCCGTCGTCGTCGTCGAGGATTAATTTGCATTATATACCAGCGCGCGGCGTAATTAGGATACATAACGTAATCATATAATATACGCTGCGTGCGGACGCGCGCATTCAACTTTTTAAACGAAAAATATATATTAATAACGTCCCCGCGCGGTTGTATAATACGTTAAAATCGCGAAAAAATATTGCATCCAGGCGAGATATATATCATTTCTCATATATATATATATACTAAATCTTACGTAAACGCCACATAGACATATATAATACGGACACGTACGTTATATAGTCGCGTTTGTTGTTGCAATCACTTTTCCCGCTTTGCCCTATCTCTCTCCGGGGACCGCGTGAGGCGCGCAACCCTAACGAGCAAAAACTTTTCCTCGCGCGCGCACGCGTAATAATAATAACGCGCTCGCGATTATCTCTTCTCCGCGCGCGCTCGCCTCTTCTAATGAGTAGCCGCGGTCGCCGAAGTCGTAAAAGATAATGCGCGCACATATATTCGCAGCCTCGTTTCGCGGAGAGGGAGAGAAAATCATCATGCGAGTAAGCGGAATTTTGAGGCAAGAAGCGTGCGCCGCTGCAGTGTGTGCGTGAGAGATTTTTCGTATAACGATGTGCGTAGCGGGATTTCGGTGAGGTATTTGGGTGGGTGGTTGAATTTTAAGCGGATCATGGATTATGGAAAGTATAATGAATCGGAGGAGTAAGTCAATACAGTTAAGGTTTTACTTGAAGAAATATGTATTATATGATGTTTACAGGTATGATATAAGATTCGATGTTTACAGGTATGATATAAGATTCGATGTTCAAATTTAGATAAGTCACTTAACACTGTACCAACCTTCGCCTTGTGGAGGTCAAATAACTAATAATTAGAAAATTGTCTCCGGTGAAACGCTTTTTCTCCCATTATTCGGTCATTTAATAGATTCAAAAAATAGAATAGAATTTTTCGAAGGCAAACACAAGCTTGTACTTGAGTATTTGAAAGGTATATTAAAACTGATCAGCTTCTCGAGTCTGGAAATGGCTAGTGGAAGGCTCGCTATTATGGAGATTCTCAGATGGAGAAATAAAAGTTTTGCTGAATTATTCATAAAACGAGTACAATAAATGATTTATTAGTTAATGTTATTTATTTACATTATTGTACAAGCCAACAAATGTACTTTCATCTACGATCAAATAAGTATAAGTAATAAATCAAATTCGAGTATATTTTCTAGCTATTATACACCAATCTAAGAAATAGTCGAAAAATCCTTTCATCATAGCGATTAATTAGCCAGTTTTACAAGCATACTTTCTAACCCCTTATATTGCGCTTATTAGTAAATAAGCATGCGATAACTCATACATCATCAATCGGCTGCACAGCAAGTCAAACCTCGATAACCCATCGGCCGCGCCAACAAACAAACATAAATGAAAATCCATCCGCGCCGCTTCTTGTATACATTATATATATACACCCCGCGCAGGCACACAGGCACGCGGGTAAATATTGCCGACCGAAAATAACATCACCCCCGCGCCGATGAAATCATCATATATATATCCCGGCGGCCGCGCGTAAACGGTCTGCACGCGCGCGCTCGAAACGCTCCATATGCACCTAACGAGGGACGAGTGAGAGGAGACGGCCGGGCGACACCACGCGGAGCTCGTTACGCATTCGAAGCGGGAGCGCGGAGATCTATATAGCATAGCAAAAAACGTAGCGGCATTTTTCAAAGCTCATCTTAACTTTTTTTATCCGGATGCTGGTTTGGTAGCAGTGTGCGCGCGTATTGGTATTATAGCTGCGTAATCGGTTGGTGAAAAAGTGCGCCTGGTATATTCTGATGATGTATGCATAAGTGATATCGCGCGATGGGAGAGTACAAGTCGAATGCCGACAAGTTTCTTCTTTTTCTGTGTTTTTTTTTTTGTTTGTAGGCGAACAATGCGATGAACAACAGGCCGTTGATTTATGGTCTGTATAATAAAAACGGGAGGGGAATTGTATTGAGAATTATATTGGAATTATATAGCGCGAGCTATGATGGTTTATAGTAAAGCGTTCTCGTTTTTTATTATAAATCTGTAATATAAATGCGCGAAGGGAGATTGCGTGCTGCAATCTCTTCGCTGGACGCCGCTTTCGTTATAATTAATATATTATAACAAAAGGAGTATATAGTCGCATATGCTTTTATTGTAAAGTGATTTAATTTCGTAAAAAATTAATTCAGTCAATTCAGACTAGATCCGTTGGGAGCGGGAAAGAAAATTCACTACTTCTTTCTCGCTCCCAACGGATCTAGTCTGAATTGACTGAATTAATTTTTTACATTTGACAATGGGGAGTAAAATCGTGAATACGATCACAAATCTTAATGATTTAATTTCGCGTGATAAAATTGTAGAGAGAGAGAGAGAGAGAGAGAGAGAGAGAGAGAGAGAGAGGATCGAGGAACAAATGTGTGCATGTATTTATTGTTATACTTTTTGGAGAAATTTGTATAATTAGACCACCCCGCCGACACGTCAAGTAAATTATTTCAAGTATAATATTAATTATACAATCAAGCGCACCATGCATATAAAAACCTAAATATATTTATCCGACCTCACACAAACGCACACACACGCACACGTGTACACGCGAACCTCGAGATTAATTAATTCCCGTAAAAAGCTCACCATTGCCGACGGGCGCACTAATTGCCAAACTCCGGCCATCATCGCATAAAAATCATCGACTCAATCGCCGCACGATAATAAATAACTCAATTATCGGCCCTCGCTCTATAATTACCCAAGCTCGTGGTATCAATAATTCATTAATTAAATGCACCGCCGTCTCTCTCTCGCTCCCATTGTCCGCGGGAATTTGAAAAAGACGCGCGAGCGAGCGAGAGCTGACTAACCGCACGCAGGCGCATTATCATAATGCAGGCGGCTACCACTCGCTCTCGAGCGCGATTTTTCGTGTCGTCGAGAGTCGGCTGCTCTCTCTCTCTTTCGTTTTTCTCTCGGAGGGTTCGTGCATGCAGTGGTTGGAAATTGATTGTCGGCGCGAGCAAAGTTGCAGCGTCATTACTTTATAAGAATGACGACGACGACGACGACGATGATGATGATGACAAGAATTTGTCTCGGAGTGAGTTTTGTGTTATAATGTAATTGTGTAATAGCGTATGGGAAGGAAAATGTGTGTAAATAGAGGCGAAGCCTTGTGTTTTTTTTTCTCTTCTGTCGAAGCTCGCGGCGATAGAGTTATCAGCGCGTGCGCGCGCGCGCGCTCGCCGGGTTTTTTATTGTCCGGCAGTCGTGCGCTTAATGCATTCAAATATCCACCTCCCGATTTTTTGTTATAATACACAGCCTCCTTGTCGTCTGCGTCGCGCGGCTGAATTCACGGACATCGCGCATCACGCACTTGGCACGGCGCTCATATGCAAATTGACGCGCGCGCGCGCGCGCGTGCGTGAATCATTTTGCATTAGCATGCTGCCGAAGCAGTGGCTGTGGTGTTTCGTTATGTAAAAGAAAATTACTTTTACTACTAAAGGGAAAACTGAGCTAAGTACATATATATGTGCATATTAAGTTGGGGGGTTTAATTTCGCGCTACCTCCCGCGCGATTAATTATTACACAATATCGACCTCTTTAATAATCAATTAAACGTTCCCTCTCTCTCCCATTACGCGCACTCTTAACCCTGCACCACCCAAAATATCGCGCATCTCACCAAAAAGCAAAAAGAAAAAACTACCGCGCGCCCGCAGTCTCCGCAAAAGAGTTTACGATCAAACTGGGCCATAAAGCATCTCTCTTTCGCGATATATCCACGCGCGCGCGTGTGTGTGTGTGTGTGTGTGCTCTCTATATCCACATACAGTCGGCAGCAGCGCGAGTAAATAAAAATCGCGCGGAACGACCTCCTCGCTCTCTCTCTCTCTCGGACGCCGAGATCCTTTGTCTTTTCCCTCTCTCTTCCCCCTTAGCTTACTCACACACATATAGAGAGAGAGAGAGAGAGAGAGAGAGAGAGAGAGAGATACGCAAAAAAGTCACGGCGGGGCCCCTAATAAGCCGCAGCGAGCGCGCGGGCGCGTTTCAGCGAATAAAAAAGGCCAGAGGCCGGCGAGGAGAGTCGCGCAAAAGAAGGACCTATAAGTGGAGAAGAATATACGCGAAAGAGCCAGGGAGAGAGAGAGAAAGAGAGAGGGTATGTACGCATACATGTGTGTGTGCGTGTGGAGGAGAAGAGGAATTGGAATGCCGGAGGCACACACGGAGTATTCGCCTGGGTCGTTTTTTCGGAGGGACGCGCGCAAGGAGGGAGAGTTTTTGCGAGGACGCGCGCGCACGCGTAATTGTTGGTTAATTGATTGTAAAAGTGTCCACGTGCGGCGCTTTCTGAGCCGTGCCGCGCGCGGGGAAATATTTTTCGCGATGACGCGAGAGAGAGAATAAGCAATATATATATATATATATAGTACTAATAGCCACCTTATAATAGACGTGTCGCGACGATTGTGGAGCGTGCATATACATGTACGAACGTGAATGAGATAGCGCGCTCGAGTATACGCTTATATGCGCAGTGTGTGTATATATACGATTGCATGACTAAACTTACAAACACGGCAGGCGGTTTTATTTTTAGACATACGCGCGCGCGCCTGCACGCTTATCGCTAGACGGGATTTAGATATAATGTTTGTGTAAGTACGATTTTCCCGCGTGTCTATCGAAACCATCGTGCGCTGTGTGATGTTTATACACGACTGTACGCGCGACATATCCTCTAAATATTTAATTTATCGCATTCTAAAAATATTATCCAGCCGCTCCCCCGCGAGCTAAAACAAACATTATCACCATATATCCTCCGAGCGCTTACTATTCTCTATATAATATGTATATAACCGCAGCCTGTGCATCGTTGCAGGAGCTGATTCGCATTCCGACGTGCGCGCTAACCCTGCGTCGTTCAACCTGTCACTCATCATAGAAGCCCTTCTCACCTGCGCGCGATGGTCACTCAACTCTCTAAAAATGATTATGTGAAAAGTCGTTCACTGCTGCGAATAAAATACACACACGCATTACTCGCTCTAAAGTTGAATTATTGAAAAAACTACTAAACATCTTTTTTTTTTTCATCAATTCATCAACTTTTGAGAGCGTGTGTGTATATAGGCAGACGACGAATTTACCGAACGGCGGCCGCGCCGACGAGAAGATGTGCGCCTGTGCGGTCCCTTCGCTCTATCTCCCGCGAGGAAAGGGGAAGCAGCGGGAGGCCCCGCAGCGAGACGAATAATTCAAACTTTAAGGAGAGCGCTCGCATATATATATATATATACACACACGAAGGCGCGCGCAGGGAGGAACGAGGAGAGAAAGCGGCCGAAAACAAACACACGAGAAAGAGAGAGAGAGAGAGAGAGAGAGAG
>JAPYZP010019991.1:0-11249 GCA_030522985.1 Torymus sinensis
CCTGTAAACAATATAGAAATTTAAAAACTTAACATTGCCTCGTCGTTTAACAACAAGCTGTAAATTAATTCCAATTCCAATTCAATTGCCGAGTGGTGTAGCGCAATCTTGCAACTGCGACGGCTGACTTGCCGAATTTTACTGCCGCGGCGCGCACTTCCTTTTCCGGTGCGCGCGCGCTCAGGGCTGTGGATTTCATCTGTATAATTAAACCCCCGGGGAAGACGGGAAGTGCATTGAGAACTAAGAAAGTAACGCGCGCTGACGCGGTATATTTGCTCGTGGCAACTTAACGAAAATTATTAAATTATATATACAAGTTCCCTTTAGTTGGAATTTAATTCGGATTATGGAGGACAAATTTAAAATAAACCTATATAGAAAGTTAAAAGCCGAGCTGAAAAATAATAGCTTTTAGCAGATATATCCATCAAAATTTGAGAGGAAATGGCAGAGCTTTTTTATTGAGAGCTCACACTTTATTATTAATTACTCTTCGGTCTTTCGCCCACAAGGGGATTTCATTAATCACGTGACCCTCTCTTACCGTCCTGCCAGAATGTTTCCCCCTCAGCTTATTTTCCGTGCGAAGAAACTTCTGAAAACCATACATGCGTATACTTACACAGCCTGGCTGTATCTTTTCAGATTGAGACGTCAAATACGTTTAACCGGCATATGATTTCGCGCCCAGCCATCTGAAAATCGTGCGGAATCAACAAGTTTCTCACATATTCCCATCGCTCGCTCTCTCTCTCTCTCGCACTCGTAATCTACGCTGAAAATCGAACTTTCCTCGGAAGCCGCGCGCTGCACGCAGGCGGTCGAACGAGGTCTCGAATGACAATTATAGCGATCGCGCAGAGACGAGAAATGTGTCAATTATACACACGGTGTGAGGAGATAGGCGCATTATTTATGGGTACCGATTGATTTTCACGCTAATAGTACCGAGAATCCCTTGTTGTTCGTTATTATACACGCATTTTTCAATCGCTATAACCCATTTGATGTTCTCTCTTGTCTCTGTCTTTTTATAACGTTCCCGCGCGGGGAGAGATATTATGTACGAAATAGAGCTAGCGACAAATAACGATAAAATTGGATAACAAAAAAAAAAGTTTACGCGATGTCTCCGGCTGATAAACGTGGCATCACATGCAGTTTGGATGATGTTAAATAACCGCGAGATAAGTCGTTATCATAAATATTACGAGCCCACGTGCGTCTGTGAGAAGAAAAATATTACAAACCGCCGTTAGGGTATCGCCCCGCACAGAAGATGTGCAGATATATATAACGCGTGCTTTTGAAATCCAACAAACAGCAGCAAAAACCATATGATACCTATAAGTTATAATTAAAAATGAAAAAACAAAAAAAAAGAACAAATTAGTGAATAATTTGCTAGCAATCAAGACCACCGGTGGACTCGCACTCTCGTCGTAAAAAAAAACTGAAATTAAATTTTAATTGGATAAATCTTATCGTCCTTCTGTAGCAAAAAATTGTTATTTCGCATAGGTACCTATACATTATAATGTATATAATACGCATGGAAACTTTTAGGACAATGGAAAGCTCTGAAAGAAGAGAAAAAAAAGCTGCACGATAAACTCGACTGAGTGTGTTAAGTACTCTCGCACTCTTTTGGAAGCGAGTAATCGCGTGCCGACTATGAAAAAAAAAGACGAAGCTCCCTGAGAGAGACAAAGTAGCGCCGGCGCGCGATAACGAAATTTCGGTTAAAAACAAAAGTTACGCGCGCGCGCGACTTGTGACTCGCGAGGCGTATTCAATTTGGTCACACTATCGGGCGTACTTATGTGTTGTGTATAAAAGTATGAGAAAAAGTGCAAAAAGAAAGAAGCAAACGATGCGACGCGCAAAAAATTAATACGCTATGATGGAATGACAGTTCAAGAGAGTGATTGTAAAAGGAGGTGACTAATTGTTGGAAAATAAGGTTTTTGGAATAAAAAATTCAATATGTAAATATTTCTTATAAGGTCAATCGAGGTTATTCAGCTGAAATTTCGCAATATTGAGACAAAACCAAAATATTTACTGTTTTCATTGGAAAAAAAATCTACGGGCAGAACTTCCTGTTTCGTATATGCATTTTTCCTATATATTATGTATAAGCATCGTAAATTTTACGTGAATGTATCAACATTGTTAGTTTACTATAAAAAAATCGGAATTTTCCCACCACTATTCTACCACTTGTAAATCAAATTTTAATAAAAATTTTCCCAATAAATACGTCCTATTATAAATCAATTATTTTATTTTCTACCTTATATTCACTTTTTCCTTGGACTTTCTTTTGGGCGAGAATATCGATTAACTGCTACCCTCTATCACGGAAACATACGATTCGAATAAAGATTTTCCTACAGAAGGTAAAATATTCTTTTTTAGTTTAATTCAATTCTGGCTTAGCTTTTTTTTCCAGAATCCAATGAAAAGGCAAATTTATGGAAAATACAAAAGATTTCATATTTTTAAAAGAAAAATACTTGAAAATACTTTTTTGGGCTTTCGATTCATAAACAAAGTTTTATTTTTCCCGTCCAATTGAAAAATTCTTTGAGAGTTCAAATATACTTTCATGCTATTCTTTTTCTCTTTATCGCTCAAGGAAATGATCTTTATAATAATACATGCTATTTCTCATATATTTTGTTCCTTTCATCATTGAAACTGCGATAAGTACATAAAAGGCGAAATGAACATTGAAATCGTAAACATCCTATGCTTTTTGCAATTACTTCGAAGATCATACACTAACATTTTTAATTTTCATTATCGCGTTTCGCAAATAGCCGCGTCGCGATTTCACCAAAATGCACCCGAGCAGAGCGATAATACTCGCATATCCAACAATTACATCATTAATAACGTGAATAAACTACAAAATTCATTGAAAAATGCGCCACATCAGGAAATCAATCAATCATGCTTAGACTCCGCCGTGAGCTTGACAGCGCGACCGAAGACAGACAAAAAACAGAATAATCGAAATGGAATCATCGGTGAAAAGGATCGCTCCGATCTTACATCACTTCTAACGATCTTCGCGACAGAGAGACGCACACCGCTGCAGCGTATGATGGCAAGTATGTGCATGTATGGAAAATCAAGCTCGCACGCTCGATTCTCATCGGGCGCTATTTCATGCATAAGTTGTACCTGATATTGAGAAAAATTACTCGCTGCCTGCTCTCGTAAATTGATAGTTGCTTTATCTTCATTCGGATTAATCGCTTTCGAAAGCTCTGGAGAGACGTTGATGTAGCTGCGCTGCGGGCCGATATATAGCTACGAGAGAGCTGTCTAGGAATTTTCGTGATTTAGTTCGTTAGCGCGATGAGTGACGAGTCGATGATGAGCCTTATAATTGTTGTACAAAGGAAGGGAGGGAGCTAATAATGTACATAGAGATGTATAATAAATAACAAGGTGGTATATTGAGTACCGGTAATACAATAAAATCTAGGGTAGAACATTTTCAAATATAATTGTACATGATTATACTTAAAAAGAAAACTTATATGTAGCACTATAGATATCAAAATTACATATCGTCATAGTACATAGTACAAATGACTTTCATTATCACAATGAAAAACGAAATTATCTATAAACAGAGTAGATAACTCATTCACTTCTTGCAATGTTTATAATTACTAACATTCTCTAATTTGCTGCAAAAAATTACAAAAAATAATAATCAATCTATAAAGCAGTCATTATCAATTGAATATATATTTACACATACATTACCATAATGTATGAATTTATAAAAATTCTAACAAAAGTTATATTACATTCGTAACGAAGACTGATTCTAACATTGAATTATATTAATTTGACTATGTTGATTCTTGCTGCTGCTGCTGCTGTGTTTTAGGCTCTTCAGTTGCTGCTTTCTTTTTGCCAAACAAAGAACGATATAATTCATCTTTGGCATGGTCTGTCCATGTGTCGTTCATTGTGATGGGTGCCATGAAATTTACAAGTTTCTGATGTACATTATAACGTAGTCTACGACCTTTTGTAGCTCTAGTGTCAATTTTCCTTTTCATTTTACTTCTCATATTTTGCAGCATAATCCACTGTTTACTGAGCTGGATTGGATCTGTTATGTCAGCTGACTTATGTTCTATCAATTCTCTGAGCAGTTGATGGTAGAAATCATCATCATCGTAGATTTCAGTATCGTATTCTTGTGTTCTTCGTCCATCATTGTCATCCAAAGTAACTGCTTCTTTTCCAATAATGTCATATTCTGAACGTTTTAACTGAGTTTTCTTTAGTAACTTACCCTTATTAGCTAATGCAAATTCTATTTGTTTAACAGCAGGTTGATTTGGTCCTTTACTTATAACACCTGCTGCTATCCTTGTTTTATCATTCCATTTTTGTATGACAGAATTTCTATAATCCTTGTACACTTTATGATTTTTGGATATTATATTTTCCAATTCTGATAATCTAATCTTTTTCCTTGGTGGTCCTTTCTTTTCCTCCTTGTCTGATTCTTCAGATTCTTCTTCCTCATTATCTTCATCTTCTTCATCCTTACCATCCATTTCATCGTCAGTATCTGAAGGAATTTCCTCATCCATGGGACCATCTTCTTCTTCTTCTGATTCATTCCCATCTGCATTTGATTTTCTTTTCTCACCTTTTTTCAAAATTCCTTTTGTTTCCGGGAAATTACTGAGCAAGTTGGTTTGCAATTCTAACAAATTACTCAACAAACCAGTTAATTTTTGTTTAGTCTCACCACAGCCTTTTTTAAAGTCGCTGTCAGTGTCATAATCTTTGTATATATCATGCTGTGGCATTTTATTACTATTAACCAGACATTTCTGTAATTTTATTCTCATTTCGAGTAAATTCTCCCAAAGCTTCAATTGCTCTCTAACACAGTTGCCTTTTTCTACTTCTGCTCTAACATTTGTAGCAGACATAGTTTGAATGCCATTTTCATCTCGACTTCTTCTAAGTGGATTAGATAAATCAATACTGTCTCCAAATTCATCGTCTTCGTCATCATCATGACTATCATCATCATCTTCATCATCATCTTCATCATCATCATTTTCTTGCAATGATCCAGCATCACCATCGCTCTCTTCTTCGTCTGAATCTTCTTCTGCATCATCTAATGATGCATCATCTTCTTCGCTACCAGATTTTCCATTTAAAATCTCTTCTGCGCTTTCCTCTGAACCATCCACATCGTCATCATCAGCTTCCTCTTCACTTTCCTCAGAACTTTCATCCTGATTAAAAATCTTTTTCTTAGATACCTTTTTACCAGCATACCTAAAAAGTAAAAAGAAATTTGTAAACATTTGACGTATACATAACTAACAAACAGCTAATAAGAAATATAACCTCAAAATATTGAAAGCTTATTTAAACTTATTTAAACTAATTCAAAAACTCTCACCTTTTGTCTGCATCTTCCAGAAGACCAACATTGCGTTTACGTAGGTTCGAACCGCTGAATTCAGTCTTCAAAACCTCGGCATCGTCGTCTTCATCGTCGAACTCCACAACTTTTGCCTTCGTTTCCTCGGCTTCATCGTCAGACTCGTACCTCGTCGGGACAGGCGTGACCAAATTGCTGATTTTCTCCGCCAAACTCACCTGCTTCTTCTTCGCAGACATTTTAATCTATTAATATATTATATTCGTTCGATAAATTACACTCCGAATGCACGCATGCGGCGAGAAAAACGCTCTAACATAACCAAGCGGACGCGCCTACACGTGACAATATTTTTAGATGGCGCTCAAAGCATTTTTTTTCGAGCGCGCGTCTCATCGTTTAAAAAAATTTCTCACTCGGTATTACTGCACGTCTACTTGACCGATCGCAGATGTATAAGTAGTTCTCACATTTGCCGTCACACGCGACGAATATGAAATTATACCTACAAATTGCACGCACGCGGGTAACGTATGCGTGACTGCGACTTCGACTCGAAATTACAGAAGAGTCGGAATCCGTTGGCAGGATAGGTAGGTAAGTATACAATGTAAAAAATACGGCAACATCACTAAATGGCTATGATTATCGTATTCGTGCATTCGTGGTACTTTAAATGTAAATGCGGAATGAGCAGCAATCGAGATTCGAGACATAGTATATATTTTCGTAATGACGATTCGTTATATACAAGGAAATCATACGTTCCGTTAAGTGCGCGCGCTGCTTGAAAATGAGAAATTTGAGAAAAATATTTTAATAATGGGTCATTATCATTGGAAATACTAAATTGATGTAACTGTCGTATATACTTTTCATATTGACGCTGCATAATTCATCGTCTGTTACTGTGCGACTAATAATGAATACGTATGAAAGGTAAACAGGCTCTAGATAAATTGAAAGTTAATTAAAATTAAAAATTATAGAAACAATGGTCGTAGGAATGTGCATTTAAAATTTGTTTTCACCTTGGTTTTTGCGTTTGTTTATTTAGTAATAGGGCTGATTTGATGATGATAGATGAGAGAGAGAGCATAAAATTACCTACTTTTGCATTTTAAGATACGGATTAGCTATCTTTATTTTAGCACAATTATAGCACCTACGTATCATAAAATATTCAACTTAATATGTATGTGCAAATCCCACGAAATCTGGGACAAAACCCGAAATATGGTTTTGAAAATTTTTTTTCGAGCACACCTACCAAACCAGGTTTTTCTGGTTGCTTGTAGTATATATACTCTCTAAAGTTGAATTAGTGAAAAAACCACTATATATTAGTTGAAATTGCTCCACCGTAGAATTAGTGGATATTCACTAATGAATTAGTGAATATTGCACGTATGCATTAGATCTCGAGAACAAAATTAAATATTGGAAAAAATAATTTTTCGTTGTCACAAGGTAACTGGAGTAATTAAGAATTAGTATTTAATCGCTTTCATATTTTGTAAAAACCTAGACGCTTTGCATATATATTAGAAAGGTTCGTTGGAGATCAGAAGGTTTATTTTGGATAGTATGCCAAGAAGTGCTATAATTTCTTGATGATCCCGCTATTTTTTTTTCTTTTTCTTGTTTTCTTTTTTGTTACCTATCCGTCTAGTAAATTTATTTAAAATTTAAGAAAAGAGGTGGAATACAAAGGTTTTAGTTACAAAGGGCATACACAATAAATAGTAAAAGAAACTCCTATTGGCCTACTTCTATTTTGCGCTACTCACAAGGCGCCAAGTCGTCCAGACCGGTCGACTTATAAAAATTATTCAAAACGTCGGCTTAGAGACCGACCATACTTAAAAACTAATTTTTAAGCGATTTAAAAGTAAATGAATGGTTTAAACGTTATATTAAATCTTTCAGATCATTTGAAATGTTCGTAAAATAAAATGTATATGCTAATACAATTTAAAAGCTATTTATAATCTATAAGCCTATCTTAATATTTTCGTACGAAAACTACAATTTTATGCGCGCAGTCAAGGTCAGTTTATACAAATATATTTACAATAATATTTCGTTTGCATCACCATACATAATTTAATATGCATTGCAGAGCTCAAATACTTGGAAATCTATAAAAATATTTTTATATTCATAATTCATTTTGATCACAATTTTATTGCGTTATAAAATAACAGTGATCTACAACTGAGGGATGGCCAATTACTGATGCCTTCATCCTATAATAGAAAAATCATCATTCTTAAAAAGCCTTTTCGTATTTATCTTATAGTTACGTGGAATTAGCTGTAAAGTACAACAACAAGAAAAATGGAATACTTATTTTCAGAGTTAAATTTTGAAGTAAAATAAAAGTTGCTTTCTCGGACAAAATAAAAATCCAAATTTGATGAATGAAAGTATGAGATCTAGCTAGGATAATGAAATGCGTTTATCTTTGATTTGCATTTGCAAGTCACGTATCTTCGAAGTCAGGGACGATCTTAAGCTGGCAATGTACTTTTCTTTGACATTTTACACAATAGTAGTTGAGATTGAATAGTAAATGAAAGTCTTCGCTCCAGATTGCATCGCTGTATTCTCGTATTCACGATTTATTTTTACTCATTGATTTCTCGAACACTTCAAGCGGTATGCAGTTCGAAGAATTGCTGCATATAGAGCTAAAGCAGAAACGTTTGATTAATGATTTTTATTTTATTTTTCGTTCTTTTAGCAGTTACTACCCTAGTAGAAATGACAAATAAATACTTTATAATATTTGATAACACATTCCATAATAAAAGGACTGTGAAAATGCATAATCCATTAACTAAAAGTGGTTAAACTGAGAAAGTGTTACTCCGTTAGCTTCCGTAAGCGTAATATTAGACATATCATTGTATATAGTTATTAAATACAATTTTTCACGTGGTTAGACGTGTTCATTTTGCTTGAATTATATTTTTATGTTCAAAGGTCACATAACCTCAGCTCCCATAAGAGCCTATGTTAAAAACTCGATTTTCAAGAATTTTTTTCTCAAGAAAATGCTCAGTATAAAATATTGAAAAAATTTAAGGTGCTTTTATTTTATCTAAGTAATGATATATTTAAATTTTAAAGATTTCTGTTAACTTTGTTGTAACCATTGAACATCCTTAAAGGCATAAATAATATTTGAAGTGAATTACACGTTGTATTATACATTTTTCATAAATAATAATTAATCTAATTATATATAATAATTAGCACTGCCGATTACACTGGTAAATTTCAATTCCATTATTATAATCAACAGTACGGTCAGAAACTTTGCTAATTAGTGCTATATTTAACCAATATTCTGCACGGCTTTTAGGCATCAACTTTACAAGTTTTTTAACAATGTCGTTTTTTTTTTAATTTTTCAGTATCCTGCTAACAATTTCAGTCTTATTAGCCTTTGGAATTCCCGATTTTATAACTTGCTTTCTTATAAAATCAAGCATTTAAAATTCTTCTTCTATATCATGGTCCAATTTATATTCAAGAAAAAATTACCTCTAGTTACTCGAAATTCCTTTATTTCATTCAAGTTTGGTCGATTCGGCAATTTTTTTAATATGGCAATCGATGAGTCATCCTGCCAGTCTGAGAAATCATTATAACTCATAAATTTGATTACTACTCGAACATTTTCAAAATCCATGAAATCGTTACACGTTCTTTACTTTTTTCATACTTTCTTCGACTTGGTGGTGGAATTTATTACATAAATTAGAAATGTAAAAAAGTCCAGTTCTTATTTTGAGCTGAACAGTTATTAGCAGAAATTCTCGTGAAACGTGCTAGTCTTTGATCGGTGGTTCCAGAACAGTAGTTTTAAAGTAGATAGGAAAGCTTTGATTTGATTTTTTACAAATTACAAAATATTATTTCCTTCGAAAGTTTCAAGATAGGGTTCACATAGCATTGAATATTGTTGAATACTCTAGATATTCTTTAACACGTTCTTGATAATATTCATAATACTTTAGTTTACATCAAAGCTTTCATATCGACTTTAAAACTATTGTTCATGAAATGAATCGGCACTGAATAATAACTCAGGCCGGGTCAGAGATGAGGTGAAATGTAGTGGATGACTTTTACTTAGAGCAAATGACATGAAAGAATATTCACAACTGTGAATGGAGATAATCATGATCACTGTTGAAGATATACTTATTATGGTTTGAGAGAGTAACGTGTATGGGTAGATTGGATAATTGATAGGATGATAGAGTAGTCGTGAGTCGTGATAGTGTTCTTGGTAGTGTGTAAAATATAGCCACCTGGCGGAGGTTAGCGAACTGAGTGATGGAAGAATCCTAAACAACTATTTTTTCATCGTTTTTCTAATATAAATAATAAAATAATTTAATCTAATATAATCAAAAGAAGGTATATAATAAATCATTTTAAAGAAAATAGCACAGATTATAACTCGCTTGCCCAATTCCGATTTGCGGAGACGATTATATGCCATGTCCTCATAAGTCTTACGCTACTGTATACAAAGATCGTCTTCAGAATGTCAAATAATTTCATGGATGCCTTCACTTTGCGTAATAAAGTTAAAGGTATCTTTACTTATATACCGCCTAATCGTCAATACGGCCAACTTAAAATCTGGAGAAAAAAATTTTCTCGTGAGTTGTCCCTTTTTCCAATCGGACTCCGAGTTTTCTCCTTTTCGAACCAGATTCCGAGTTGTCACTATTTTCCTACTTAGCCTATTTTACCCAATATGACCGTTTTGTCCAGATATTCCCTATAAGATATTATTGATAATATTGATATTCATTTACTCATTAATTAATTTTTTATTTACTTACATACAGTATATATGATGATAGTCCTATAATGTTATAATTATCAAGTAATATAATATAATAAAGGCATGATCAAAGATGTAAAATTAATAGTTACAGGCAGCGGAAGACCACAAAGTATTTAAAAAGTTGAAAAATTATAGTAATATATTTATTTTACTAAAAAAGTAAATAGCATTAAATTTTATTAATTTTACATATTCATCAATCATAAAATTTCAGGTGCACATAATCGATATTCTATTTATGTATTTAATTTTTTTCTCGATCAAAATATTGATTACATTTAATAAAGGAGTTCTTAAGAACCGCTGATTTTACGATTCCGCGTAATATTTCAATTCCCGCAGAAATCGATTCCCGAACCGATCCACTTGATATTCATAGCAAAGCAATAATAATAACCTTACATATATTTCTTCGCTCCAAAACCCATAAATCATCAACCTTCATTCAATAATTGCATTTTTTTCCACGCAACCTTCCAAATTATTAATTCACTCGGCACAATTTTTTATTACCCCATACCGCAGAGACCAATCATATATATAGGCAAAAACACACTCCGTACGGAGTTCTCGCAATTAATCAGCCTTCGATTTCCCCCGTTCGCCGAAGATCGTGCCCGTAAGAAAAATAAAAAGTAGTCTCCTGTTTTTTTTTTTGCAAATGCAACTCGTCGACGCATCTATCATATAACAACCTATATAGGCGCGGGGCTTTTCAACGAATCCTTCGGCAAACGGAACTCTCGAGAAGATTTATCAGCTACACACTCGCGCGCGCGCGTGCAATAAAAAATGCGCGAAACTCACGCAAAAACAGGCTCAGTTCCTCTGTGGCTGTCCGCGCGGGGCGCATTAATCAAATCGATACACGAATAACGAGAGGTATAGATGCTAAAAATGCAAAAAAAAAAATCTCCACACGCTTGC
>JAPYZP010020010.1:0-15790 GCA_030522985.1 Torymus sinensis
CATATCGAAAAATGGTAATGGAACTTGTTTCTTAGAATTTCGCGCTCTATACGAAGATCTTGTGTAAGACATACATTTTCAGAACAAGTTGTATATTGTTTTAAAGTTGGCATGTACTTTGACTGTTAACAAGAGCCTTGCCCTGAAAGAATCATCTTTTTATCACGGTGTCCTATTTATATTGTTTTAAAAGTTTTTCCAAAGTTTTTAGAAAATGTTTGTAGGGGTACTGGCGAAGGATACCACTTGAAAGATAAATCCAACATAACTTATCGTGTATTATCGACAAATATATATAATCAATCATCAGATCATCCAGTAAAAATCGAACACAATAATGTTTATAAAAATGTATGGTTTTATGGTTCTGAAGGGGTGGCTGAGGAGGGAGCGGGGCGGGGCTACCAGAATCACGAAATAACGGAGATTTCACGTTATTTTGAGGGGTGGGAGGCTAACGGGGGAAGTCGTAACATTGATCTATATAATATAGGAAGATATATATGATTTTATTGCATCATACCAAGCCAAAGTCGTTTCGCTATATCTGGTGGAAAAATAAGATGTAGTAGGCTGACGTTTTTTTCTCTCTCAGCATCAACAGCTCGGTTTGCCTCTTCAATAGAACTCTTCAATTTATCCATTCGCCGACGTAAGCCATCCTGCATATAAACGTATACATGATAATTATTTGTGTATAAAGTGTAAATTCTTTGTAACACTAAATGTGTTTTTATTGTAAGGAAATGCTACTAAATTATCGACACGTTACTTCCTAAAACTAATGTATTAATTCCTTGCGTTATTTGTTTATGCCAATCATTGATTATCTTATACTAAAACGTGTTCTATGAATATTCGCAAAAGAACTATTCAAAATAATACAAATAAAAGAGAGATAAGTTGTTTATACTTTGTAAGGTGGTTAATTTTTACGATGTTATTTTAGCGCATCAGAAGTAGATTTCAACGGCTGAGCGGAACAACGGCATATCTCGCCACGTTCATGAAGAAGGGCGCATGTCTCGGCGTGTATGAAGAAGCTCTTTTCTCGCCGCGCGGACGAAGAAGGACGCATCTCGTTTCGCAGTTTTTATTATTTATGTATATGAATAGATATAATATATGTAATATATGTATTGATAGTCATAAAAAAATAATATGTACATAAATAATATGTATATATACATATGTACATAGTATATATACATATGTACATAGTATATATACATATATACTAGTGGGGCTTCGCCTGCCTGCTCGCTCCGCTAGCCAACCCCCGTTAATCTTATATGTTGTTCTGTTAATCAATTACTTTTAAAATATATTAAATGTAATGTATAATATAATATGTTAAAACTGTGGGTTTCTATTTTTTCAATGAAATATGTTTCAATTGATCATGTACTTACAAAAAGTAGTCTATAATAACTAAAGAATAGTATCTTTTGCATCTTCTGAGACAAAAACTTGCCTACTTTTCTCCTGTATTGCATATAATATTTTTGAAAATACTCGGGCCGAAAATACCACATTCGCGCCCTTGACTCGGGAGCGAAAGTAGTACTTCCATTAAGGCATGGTTCTGTCTCTATGTGTCTGTATCTATGTATTGGGCTCTATATCTCTGTATCTATGTCTCGGTTTCTATGCTGTGCCTCCCCGTCCCCGTCTCTACGTTTCGGTCTCTATGTTTCTTTCTCCATTTCTCTGACTTTACGCCTCTGTCCCCATTTCTCTGTCTTGATGTCCATGTTTTTATTTCACTGGCTCTACGTCGCTGTCTCTAAGTCTCTGTCTCTCTCTGTACGGTTCTATCATTTCTTTTATTTCTTTAGCGAGAGGCGTTGACGGGGGGGGGGGCAGGGGGGCAGGGGGCGTTGAGTCGTAAGCAGTTTCTTACAGTTATGTAATATAGGGAGATATATTCGTCACCATTGCACTGAGGTGACTTCTAACTCTTATGTATCCCTCCCCTATCCTATCGAACCTTATGATATATAGTCACCTCCCAATAGAAAGGCGTTATCTCGGAATCCGCTCGTAAAAGGCGTTATATGGGAATCCGCTCGTAGAAGGCGTTATCTCAGAGTCCGCTCGTAGAAGGCATTATCTCGTAAGTAAATTTACCTAGCTTTTCACAGAATCAACCGATTTTCACGAGATAACGCCTTCTACGAGCGGACTCCGAGATAACTCCTTCTACGAGCGGATTCCCAGATAACGCCTTTTATAGGCGGATTCCGAGATAACGCCTTTACGAGCGGATTCCTAGATAACGCCTTTCTATTCAGTGGCGACGATATCGCCTTATCTTTTCTAGGAATATTTCTGAAATATTTCTGAAACCTTTCTAGAAATATTGAACGATAATTCATGAATCTTCCGGGAAATTTAAGTCAACATTGCTGAAATATTTCATTATATGATTCTCTGTAACATTCCAGCAATAAATCGCCTTATCTTTTTCTGGAATATTAAAAAATAATTTTTCAATCTGACCAGGAATATTAATTGGTTAATACTGAAATATTTTAGGAAATATTTCTCTGTAATATTTCTCTAATGAATCACCAGATCATGCCTTGGAATATTTCCTGAATATTTTAAAAACATTTCGTAAAATATTAGAAACAAATGTTTAATCAGGCAAGGAACATTGCGTAAATATTGTAGTAATATTTCATGAAATGTTTCCCTGTAACTTATCGGCA
Organism: Torymus sinensis; assembly: GCA_030522985.1. NCBI lineage: Eukaryota > Metazoa > Arthropoda > Insecta > Hymenoptera > Torymidae > Torymus > Torymus sinensis. Next base: position 2,715 of record JAPYZP010020010.1, read on the forward strand.
ATATATCGCCTTATATTTTCAAGAAATATTGAAGAAATATTTCTGAAACGTTTCTAGAAATATTAAAGAATAATTCTTTAATCTGATAGAGAATATTAACTCATTATCACAAAAATATTTCTTTATGTAAAAGGTTCTAAATCCGTTAAAGTTTTAAATAAAGGCTCTTGCTAAACGTACGTCAGATGTAAAGTATATTGATTCAGAGAATAAGTTTCAAAACACGTAGCTGTGATATATGTTCTGCTTTGACATATAAATAAATTAATAAATTAAATGATTATCCATAGTATTCCACCAATGAATTGTCTTATCAGTTCCTGGAATATTTTAGGAATATTTCTGAAAAGTTTCTTGGAATATTAAAAAATAATTTTTCAATCTAACCGATAATATTAAGTCATTAATACTGAAATATTTCATCAACAGTTTCATTGTAACATATCGAAAATGTATCGCTTGAGATTACTCGGAATATTGTAGCAATATTTCAGAAACGGTTTTTGGAAAATAGAGAAAGAATATGACGGGGAATATTACTTCATTATTATAGAATTATTTTATGAAATGTTTTTATGTAATATTTCTTTCACGTTTCACCAGATCATTTCTTGAAATATTTCCGGAATACTTTAGAAAAATTTCGAGAAGCATTTGAAAATACATTATGGTATGTAACGGTTGGCGCGTCCGCGCACGTATGAGTGTGCGGATACGGTGCTCGGAGTGAGCTGAACTCCGACATGCAACAAGCGTCCGAGTAAATGCCCGAAAACGTAAATATACCACGGACTTGAAGAGAGCCATGTGTATGATTTCGTGAGACGAGGCAGTTAGTCTACCGACGGCCGGAGCAGCGGCTTACAGACCGGGAACGAGGCCTCGGAGAGTTTGAGAGGTGACGAAGAGGGAGAGAGAGCGGCAGCGCGGTAGAGCCAGCAGCTAGAGAGAGCCAGGAATTGTCATCCACACTCCGACCCCTAGCCATAGGTAAAGCGACCAAGCAAGCTTGGATTACTTGCACATTAGTAAAAAGTTTTACATCGAAAATAGGCGCATTTCTGTTGAGTGGTATCGCTAAAATATGAGCAAGCTCTGTGGGAGAACAATCTGGATGGGCAGTGGTAATTGAAACATAAAAGGCATTAAGTTCGTGTGCTGAAAATAGAGTTAAAGGTGAATTTTTACGAGTTCCGACCCTCCAAGTTTATTTAAAAGACACCATTTTTTAGAATAATTAAGTGTAGAGTTTAGTTTATGTAAGAAGTATTTTTCTCTCGCCAACTTAATATCTTTTTTTATCTGTTTACGTATAGCTCTATACTTTGATAAAAGCGCAGGGCACTTAAACTTTTCATTTTTTTGTATACTCGATCTCTTTGTTTACATCTATCCTGTAGCTGTGGCGTAAACCATGGGGCAGGGTTCTTACGAATCATTCTATCGACAAACCGGCGTCATCTCATCAAAAGTTGATAGAGAGGCATTCTGAAAGACATTCAAGAGCTGATTCGGGTCGGTATTAACATAAGTATCAAAGGCGGACGTGTCAATCGTGATTTTGAGTTTCGAGGAAAACTGCGCTTGATTAAAGATGTGAAAATTGCGTTTTCTCACTGTGGTAGCTGTAGTTTTCGTATTTTCAAGTTTGTAGTCAACAAGAAGGTAATCGTGATTGCAAATAAAAGGAACCTCCGATTTATCAAAAGAAATCACTGTGTCCGAAGAATCGACAATAATTAAGTCGAGCCCAGTACCAGAAATTGTGGCGTGGTGCGTTGCACCGAAAGGAACATTGAAAAATCCATGCTCGTTTATAAAACTAACAAGAGATGATGTATAATAATACTTGGTGGAAGTTACAGGACACAAAATATGTGAGTTGGAATCGCTAAGTATTAGAATATTCTTATAAAGATGTGAGAACTGACGCGATTGATTAAAAAACGTGTTTAACACACGGCCCGTGTGTCTACGGTATACTACAGCGACTGAAAATTTTTGGCCATTATCTGTAATCAATTCAATAATTAAGTATTCTGTACCGGCTATAGACTATACCCGAGCTTCATTTAACACCTTTAACGAAATTCCTAGTTTGATGTAGAGTAGGATACCTCCACCTTGAATAAAACTCCTAGGCATACGACTAGATCACTTTTTATTTATACTAGATGTTATCTTAGGTTGCAAACCTCTCTCGTTGCGAGCAAGATTGTACTGATCTAAATGAATGCAATGTTCGGGAATATCTGAGGTAAGCCAAGACTCGCTAAGAGCCGGGATATTAATATTTTTGGCAAAAAGAAAATTTTTAATATCATCTAAATGATTGCGTTCAGAATTAACATTTACATAAGCGAAACGAAGAAAATTTAGAGTTTGGATTTTTCGCTGGTTACTAGGCTCATTTGACTGTCATACTTTCGTTTTAGATATCGATGTACCGGCGGAACCACTGGTATCTTGCGAGGCAATTTTCGGCTTAATTTCGTGCGTACTTCAAATGTCCGAGCATAACTTATGTAAACCAATACCTCGGCGACGCAATTCTTTCAGCTGGCTTATTTCTGATTTGGCATTTCCCATGGAGGCTTCAACAGAAGCTTCCAGGTTAGAGAGATGCGTTGATTGATCGAGTAGCATACCCCAAAATTCATTATGCTGATTTGCAAGTGTTTGCATTGTCAGATGGTTATTTGCTAATATATTATATAACATGGCGTTTCGGTCAGAAGGAGACAGCTGACTCCAATTTGGTGGTAGTTGTGCATTCTGCACAGTGTTCATTTGGTTTATAGACAAATTGTTTGAATTACTATAAGGCTGTCCATTTCAGAAGTTATTCAAGATCTGAGAACTATTCAATGCACTCTGGGTTTGTTCTCACATTGTGTAGAGCGCCAGAGGATTGCAAATGAGCGCTAGTGATAGAAAAATTCATATTGGCGCACGGAGGAGAGAACTGAGAGGTGTGAGAAGGCAGTGATCTAGTAGACGAGAAAGAGCTATCGGGATTAAAATAGAGTTCGAAAAATCTCTAATTATTCATTATATAATTAACAATTAATTTTTTAATCCTTAATTAAAGGCCCATTTAATTAATAATTAAATTTTAATATTTAATTATAGATTAGCTATTAATCCTTAATTCTTCACACGTTTAATTAAGAATTAACTTTTTCATCATACCCTGGCCGAAATTGCTCCAAAACATGCGCGCTTTGCGGCCGGGAAGTTGCACATTACAGTCACATGTTTTAGCATATGACGTGACGATAACCTGCAAATTCCCGGCTGCAAAATACACATATTTCGGAGCCTCTTTCGAGCCAGGGCATGAAGAAAAATAATATACGCACCTCGATCGGAAAGTAGAATATCATATTCGTGTGTATGCCGTCCTCAGCTTCGCCTCGCAAACTACACGCGAATGTAATATCCTACTTCCCGACCTAGGAACGTAATATACTATTTAATCTTTAATTACATACTCACTTAATTAAAGATTAACATTCAAGGTTTAATTATACTCCCGTTTAATTAAGAATTAACATTTTAATCTTTAATTAAACACTAGGTCATTAAGGATTAACTTTTAATGTTTAATTACTCCCTCGTTTAATTAAGAATTAACTTTTTAATTTTTAATTAAATACTTAGTTCATTAAGGATTAACTTTTAATGTTTAATTACTATCTCGTTTAATTAAGAATTAACTTTTTAATCTTTAATTAGTCACTGAGTTCATTAAGGATTAACTTTTTAATCTTTAATTAAACACTCAGATCATTAAGGATTAACATTTAATGTTTAATTATACCAACGTTTAATTAAGAATTAACTTTTTATTAAACATTTAATGTTTAATTATACCAACGTTTAATTAAGAATTAACTTTTTATTAATAATTATAGGTTAATACAGAAGAATTAAGTCTCTAAATTTAATTATATGCCGAATAATTATATTCCCTATTAATCATACGACGTATAATTAACTCCCTCTTAATTCTACGATGTATAACTAATGAATTAAAGTTTTGTCAGGTCTTTCCACGCATTGGAGCATTAGTTTAATAACATCTCATCATACTTGGGGGGATTTTCCATCGGTTGAGCCCGTTTCTGGGGACTATTTCGATGTACGACAGGATCCTCATGCCCAGGAGACGGTTTTCCCCGAAAATTCTACCAAGTAACTCAAATTTCACGGTACCTGGAGCGGTTTATCGTTCCGCGGAACCCGTTTCTGAGATCTATTTCGATGTTCGACGAGACAAAGTTGCGAGAAAATCGTCTCCTGGTACAATTTTCGGGGAAATGGTCTCCTGGGCATGAGGGTCCTGTCGTGCATCGAAATAGTCCCCAGAAACGTGCTTAGCCGATGGAAAAACCCCCCAGGTATTATGAGATGTCATTAAACTAATGCTCAAATGCGTGAAATTACCTGAAAAAACTTTAATCAATTAGTTGTACATCGTAGAATTAAGAGGGAGTTCAATTTTATACGTCGTATGATTAACAGGGAATGTAATTATTCGGCATATAATTATATTTCGAGACTTAATTCTTCTGTATTGACCTATAATTATTAATAAAAAGTTAATTCTTAATTATAGGAATTGGCTCTATCAATTCGTAATTCTTAATTAAACGTTGCTATAATTAAATATTAAATGTTAATCTCTAATGATCTGAGTGTTTAATTAAAGATTAAAAAGTTAATTCTTAATTAAACGAGGAAGTAATTAAACATTAAAAGTTAATCCTTAATGAACTAAGTGTTAAATTAAAGATTAAAATGTTAATTCTCAGTTAAACGGGGGTATAATTAAACATTGAATATTAATCTTTAATTAAATGAGTGTGTAATTAAAGATTAAAAAGTTAATTCTTAATTAAATGTGTGCAGAATTAAAGATTAAAAGTTAATTCTTAATTATGTGAGTGTGTAATTAAAGATTGAAAAGTTAATTCTTAATTAAGTGGGCCTATAAGTAAAAATTAAAATTTAATTATTAATTAAATGGGCCTTTAATTAAGGATTAAAAAATTAATTGTTATTTAAACAATATAATTAATTCAAATTTTAATTAATTATTTCGAACCCTGGATTAAACCCTCTAGTAGCGTCAATAAATAATATACACGCAGTAGTTTGGCTACCAATTGAAGAGATAAATCTTACTTATAAAATTTTGTTATAACATTCAATAAGGTTCGTTTTATTTTCGGAATGTTGGCTTTATGAGAACAATTTTTTGTAAGAGGTTCAAAGTTCGTTAAAATGTTAATCGTAAGGTTATTGTCAAAAGTATTATTCAAATTGAATTTTTCACCAAGCCTTAGTATATCATTAACGTAAGTTGGGAGTGCAATATTCATTTACAATACAATTTACAATTTACAATTCAATTCAATTCATTATCAATACTCATCTTCATTGAACAATGAATATATTTATTGTAATAAGAATGAGTTGTATTGCACGACCAGATCGAAGATCAATCAAAATTTATACACTGGTGAAAATTGTCGCGGCCACGCTCTCACAACAAAGTAAGTAGTAACGTAACAAGGAGCAAGCTCTCGCTATGGTACTTGCCTTTTTGAAACCCACGCTCGAAGTGAAAAATGTTAGAAAATTTGCGGCGCACGGGCAGCACAAGAAAAAAGAGAGGGACGACGACGACGCAGGACGATCAGGGGGTCCTCACGTGATACGTAGGTACTTCCCCTACACTTGTAAAAGTAACCGCGAGCCCCGATGGCGTAACTTACGTGTCGTTCCTCTCTCGCTTCCCCTTTTCTGCTTCTCGAAATTTCCGAACATACACCCCCCTTTGACGGTTTTATACGGCAATGAACCTGTAAAACCCGGCGATAAAAAGAGGGTTAGTACGTAGAAACTTCGAGCCGAGTGGTTGCGAATAAAACGGTGAAATAAAGTACATAATTGTCATGATCGTGCGTACGATTAAACAAAGTGGTATAAATGTAAATAACAAAACGTAAGCAATACTTTCACTAATATAATAGTAACTTAAAGTTTTTATGCTCTGAAAGAAGGTGTTAGTATTGAAGGTGCAAGACGTTGCAGTAGACATCTTCAGCTTGGTCATCGGTGGGATATTCGCGGGATAGGTCGTGTTAGTGTGGTTCAACTCGTGTTCACCGTGGCCACTCTGGTGAGTCCATCTTTCCCTGGGAAGACTTCTATGATACGGCCTAGGGGCCATTGAGCTGGCAAAGTCAGTTCGTTCAGCAACAGTACGATATCGTCCTTCTTGATGTTGCTCTTGATTTGGAGCCATTTGTTACGTTGTTGAAGTTGGTGCAGTACTTCTGAATGCCAACGAGACCAGAAGGATTGATGCATGTGGGCGTTGAGGCATCACTCTGTAGGATGGGAGGAGAGCCATTTGCTGGTTGAGGGGCCGTGCACGATAACGACTGCATTTGATACAGTTGCGGCAGACCTCGTTGATAATACGTTTTCCACGTATGATCCACAGCGACCGATGCAGATGACTTGAGAGTAGGCTAGCACCGCCGTGAAGAGTGGTGAGATGGGCTTCCTCGACGAGTCGCTTGACGAAGATATTCCGTCCTGGCAGAATAGTGGCGTGCTTCTCATCATAGGAAATGGGAGCATTTTGGAGTTGGCCCCCGACTCGTAAAAGACCTCGATCGCAGATGAATGGTGAAAGTCGAGCCAGGATGCTGGATGGTGGTAGTGGTCTTTTAGATAGCAGGCACTGCAACTCGCTTCGAAAATAACAGCGTTGAATCGCACGAAATAGTAGTAGTCGGGCAGTCTGCCATTCATCCGCCGAGATGTAGAGTGGGCTTGTATGCGATTTCCTTTTGAGTTTAAGATGCCATCTGGCGGCGTAAGCTAAGATGCGGAGGATCTTTGAGAGGTAGGAGAATTTCTGAAGCGAAGGAAGACAGTCGACGGGTGGTTCATACGATGTATGGACTTGAAGACTCTTCTCGTCCTCTGATATGACGTAATCGTCAGTGTCCTCATCGGTTGATGAGTTTTGGTGACAAGCTTGTGGCCATTGCGAGGCTTCTTGGATGATCCATGGAGGCCCTTCCCACCATAATTGAACGGTTGAGAGCTCTCTAGGTGAGAGACCTCTTGATACACAGTCAGCCGGATTGTCAGCTGACCTGATGTGACGCCAGGATGCCGACGGAAGGGTAGAGATGATCTCGCTCACTCGATTGGCGATGAAGGTGGGCCAACGCGATGGGTGGGACCTAAGCCAGTCTAAAACTATTTTTTTTCAAAAATAGATAGAGTGTGGCTGTTGTTGGCAGCCAGCGATGACATGTTGAGTCAGTCGAGTGAGTAGCACTGCTCCACAGAGCTCCAGGCGGGGCAAAGTCTCGACCTTGACGGGGGCGACCTTGCTTTTGCCGTGATGATGGTAGAGTGAGATCTTGGGGTGACAGCGTAGACAACGGCGGAGTATGCACGCTTTGACGCATCAGAGAAACGATGCAGTTGCCAGGTGTTATCGGTAGAATGCCTCGTCCATCGAGGCAGTTGAATGAGCTTCACCATTGACAGCGAATTACGGGAGCCCAGCCAAGTTTAGAGTAGATCACCATTGAGTGCTGTGTCCCAATCAAACTTATTGATCCATAAGTCCTGCAAAAGAATTTTAGCAGAAATAAGGACTGGGGCTAAGAAACCTAGTGGATCGAATAATTTGGCTACATGCGATAGTATGATGGGCTTCCTAGTGGATCGAATAATTTGGCTACATGCGATAGTATGATGGGCTTAGTGACATCGCGAGTAGTGGGGAGAGTAGATGCTTGAAATAAAAAAGTGTCCGACTGCGGGCACCAACTAAGACCAAGTATTGAAACGATCTCACCGTTATTGAGCGGTATGGTTACAATGTCTTCCGCTGGAACGTCCTTGAGCAATTCCGGGTGGTTGGTGGGCCATTTACCTAGTTGCATGCCAGCGGATTCCAGGAGCTGTATTACTTGGTCCCGTCGGTCGATCGTCTGGGCAGCTGAGTCACCCCCGATGAAGATGTCATCCAATAAACTTGATGATGAAGAATTTGAGCTTCATCCGGGTGGGTTGATTGGCCACCCTCTGCTAGTTGTCTGAGTGTTCGAAGTGCCAAGAAGGGAGCACAGGCAGTGCCGTAAGTGACGGTGCGGGCTCGAAAATCTTTCAGCGGTTGAAGCGATGTGTCTCTCCACATTAGTCGGAGCCAGTCTCTGTCTTCTGGATGAATCTCGATCTGCCTAAACATTTTTACTATATCCGTGGCGATGACGAATTGATGAAATCTCCATCGAGTCAGAACCACAGTCAGGTCAGATTGGAGTTTCGGGCCAGGCAATAAAAGGTCATTGAGAGAGAGAGACCATTACCGCAGCGCTGAGAAGCATTGAAGACCACTCTTATTTTCTTCGCATTATCTGCTCGGAAAACAGCATGATGAGGAAAGTAGTAACCTTGAGTGGAGGGAGTGATTGGCTTAGTGATTTCCATATGATTCAGATTTATATACTCATGTATAAAATCCTTGTAAGCGTCATCCAGACTCGCATTACGTGAACGGCGTTTTTCAGAACGAAGAAAGTTGGCAATGGCGATGTCTCCAGAATCTGGGAATGACTGTTTTTTTGAGAATGGAAGTCGTACATTGTAACGTCCGTCTGGTTTGCGAGAGTAGGTTGATTTGAAATAATTTTCACAAAACTCTTCCTCTGGAGTGAGTGGGGGAGAAAGTGGAAGATTTTCAACTTCCCAAAACTTTGTCAAAGTTTTGAGAGATAGAGGGCTCGAGGGTGATATGAAAAGAAGAGGTTGGAGATGCATGTTGCAACTCAGATATTGGTGAGTCGATTTTATCTGGCTTCGAAAAGTCCGGATCAGCGAGTTCAATTCCTCTTAAATGAGGCCATTGCTTATGAGCAATGTCTTGTGAAGGCAAAAATCCAGTTAGTTTATGTAATACTAAAGCTGAGCATGCTCAACGAAATGTATCGTCAAGTGACGAGCGGAGTATGAGACGTACCTCTTGAGAGGCTGAAGTCACAGCTTGCGCACCGACGCCCGATATGGTAACTGAAGTTTTTCGTCGCGATAGTTTGAGTAGCGAAGCCAAGCGAGTCGTAATAAACGAGCGGTCGGCTCCTGGATCAATTAAGACTCGTCCAATGATGGCGTGATCGAATTCGTCGACGAAGGTAACCCGTGCGGTAGCGCGGAGTGTTGCGCATTTTGTAGGCGCAAATGTAGCTGTACACCTTTCGATTGGAGTTATTTGCAACTCCTGATCAGATCGAGAAGATATGAGAGACGAATCAAAATGTAGTTGGGTATAGTGGTTGCCGTGACATTTTAAACAACGGCGTTTTGAGTGACAATTTTTCACTGAAGGAATGGACGAGAGACAGTTCAAACACAATCGATGCTGTTTTGAGAAGTCGTAACGCTGCGAAGGTGTCTTGCTTTTAAATTTCTCACAATGTCCTTTGCATAGGCTACAGTATAGCGGGAACTTAGCAGTATTAGAAGCACTAGCTGCATGGGCCGAGGTACTCTTCGATTTACTTAAACTTGGATTTGTTTTCGATTTGGGAGGTTTGCTCATAGACGAGCGTGAATCAGGTGTGTCTGTTGTATTCAGTGCTTGTTGGAGCGACTGAATACGACGTTCAAGAAATGACACTAACAATAAGTCTGTGTATTTGGGGAAGCCGGTCTTGCCCTCTTGGCTAATGTGCCATTATTCGCGAGTAAGTGAGTCTAGCTGTCGTACAATGCAATGAACAAACCAATTGTCATAGTGATCTACAGGGCATTTAAGGTCGTTGAGAGCGCGTCTAGCTTCTTCAGCTTGATCGATGAGTGCATTAACATCCTTCACACTTCGCGGAGCGACTGAAAGGAGCTGAATAAGCTTTTCTAAATGCGTTGATAAACGAATTTGGGTATTGTCATAGCGGCGGGTGAGCAAATCCCAAGCTCCTTGAAAGTTCGCAGTAATTACTTCAATGTTACTAAGGCGTGTTGCAGCTGGACCTTGAACGGCATTCAATAAATGCTGCAGTTTGGTTACGACGGGAACTTGTGGATTGTTTTGAATGAGCGACGTGAAACGTTGTTTAAACGATTCCCACTCCTCTTGCTTGCAGGAGAATGCCGGCAGGGCGACTTTAGGGGTGGACGGTGAATTGAGCAAGACGCCTTGTGGTGCTGGCGATTGTAAGGTACGGTTTGGGTTCGCGTTGCGTTACTCATTAATATCACTGTGGAGCTAGGCAGACGCTTCGATGTAAGCCGTTTCAGCTAAGTTGTAGGCATCCTTTGTGAAATACTCGTGTGCCTCGCATTCTTTGCGAAATTCGTAGATTTTCTCATGACGATCGAGAAATTAATTCCAATATTTATCGACCAACGTTAAGCGAGCTTCATAATAAGGTATAGTTTGTACCGTAGAGCTCTTTCTTTGCTTGGTATTTTTGATAAAATTGGTGATGTGGTTGCAAGTGGTTACTTGCAACGCTAAAATAGCTTTTGTGTCCGACATTGTGGAAATTCAATGTCGCAAAGAAAGACGAAAAGCAAAATGGGATTTGAAGAGTCGAAATTGTATTGCGTAAACACCGAGGTGATAAAGTGTTGGTACGAAGTAATGCCTGCGTGGTAAGTCGATAAAGTAGAGTGCGCTGATACTTTACTGAAAACAGCTACACATGCTTGCTAGAGCGCATAGGTGTATCTTGAGTACGAGGTACTACAAGATGGCGAATCCTCATAATATACTTGGGGTCGCGAATATGGAGAAGGAGGCTACTGGGCGTCAGAGGGTACGGCCCAGAATAGTCTAGCAATCCAACGAGCGAGAAAGAAAAACGAGGGTGAGAGAAGCATGTGCTGATTGTGTGTTCAGCGCGTGAGTCGTGCATTTAAGACTACACGAGCGAGAGCGACAGCGATAGCAAGCTTAGAGTAATGTGTGTGTGAGAACGGTGTTATGCCTTAAACAATTCACGTAAGGCTAAGTCGCGAGACCGTGATGGGAGAGAGGAATAGTGAGAGAGAGAGAGAGAGAGGGAGGTGAGTGATCGAAACGACAAGGAAGGCAGTCGTATTACTCATTGTATGTAGTTTTCCCTTCTTCATCTCCTCAATGTGGCCGTCAGCGGAGAGAGTGCCAGAGACGGAGCGGCGACGCCGAAGAAGGGGAAGCTCTGGGGGCTTCCTCCTTACCCCTCTCTACTCTCGCCGGCTAAGCGCTGATTGTTGACAAAAGCCTCTGACCCCAAAACCTTGGGTGAGAGTTGACCTTCTGTCGATATCTCGTTCCTGAACGTTGTAGATGAATTGTGTTATGAATGATCTGGTTGTGTCTTACACCGAACTTGTTGCAGGTATTAGACTGGAATATTGTGCCTGTATGCAAATCCACGTTCACACACGAAATTAACACTACACTTATCTCTCAAAATCATGCTCTGCTACCAAAAATAAATTCATTTCGACCGATATCAACCGGACATTGAATCCGAAGACTCTAGAAGCGTTAATCCACGTATGCAATGGTACTCCCTGTTCGAAGCATGAAGGAAGAGGACTTGCTAATAGGGCGTATAGTAATCAACACTGATTTTTGTTAAACTATGAACAATGAATTTATTTATTGTAATAAGAATGAGTCGTATTGCATGACCAGACCGAAGATCAATCAAAATTTATACACTGGTGAAAATTGTCGCGGCCACGCGCTCACGACAAATAGTAACGTAACAAGGAACACGCTCTCGCTATGGTACGTGCCTTTTCGAAACCCACGCTTGAAGTGACAAATGTTAGAATATTTGCGGCGCACGGGCAGCGCAAGAAAAAAGAGAGGGACGACGACGACACAGGACGAGCAGGGGGTTCTCATGTGATGCGTAGGTACTTTCCCTACACTTGTAAAAGTAACCGAGAGCCGCGATGGTGTAACTTACGTGTCGCTCCTCTCTCGCTTCCCCTTTTCTGCTTTTCGAAATTTCCGAACAATATTTTTTAAGATTTTTTAATATTAAAAATTTGTGCATATAAATCTATAAAATCAATATTTAGTATTTTTGTTTTTACGTATTCAAGAACGCTTCTGCTATTTGCACGTCAGATTTATGTATACAAAGTATATACATATATAACGTAATATAATTTCTCTAGTCAGATATATAAACAAAACAAACATACATCTGACGTACGTTTAGCAAGAGCCATTCAAGAATTGTTTTCTTACACACAATGTTTTTTATCACAAGAGTGAGAAAAATGCTTGAGCGAAGACAACCTCTCTAGTGTAGGCACACGGCGAGGATGCTGCGTACACACTGGAGCGTGCGTTATTTTCATTACGTAGCGATTTGCATGCGTTATTTTCATAACGCACGCTGAAGCGTGTTTTAGAGTAAATAACGTACGCAGTGTGAAATTGGCCATTTAGAGTACGGAAAACACTTACACAATGTGGTATTTTTCGAGCACGCGTGATTAAAAAATACATACGGATCGTCTGTTCTATTTCCTGTATGTGGATGATATTTTAATTTGTATACATAAAGATGATACACAAAATACCTTAAACATTATTAATGCTTATGATAAAAACCTAAAATTTACTGATGAACTATCTCTCAATAATAGTTGATAATTTTTAAGAAGTTAAAGGCCTTTTTATTACCAATCTCGGTGCTCTCTGTAGTAGTGATGAGGTTGTTATATTACAATAAAACACCGTTTTTTAAATTAATGTTTCGATGTTTTTATAAAACAGAGCAACGGTTTAATCTTACGTTACCGTGAAGTCAAGTGTGTATTAGCAGGAGACAACCCGTTCGTTAAGGACTTAATACGGGAAAGATTCGGCTTTATATAGTGTGACTGTAATGTGTGTGTGTATAAATTCATGTTCAACGTGTGATATCAACCAGCGCTGTTAGTAAAATCCTTTCAACATGGCCGCGAGTGGCAGCCACTAGATTTCTAGTGACTGTCACTAGATTTCTAGTGGCTGCCGCAGCTTA
>JAPYZP010020046.1:0-10597 GCA_030522985.1 Torymus sinensis
AGTTGAATTAGCGAAAAAAAATCATTAAACATTAGTGAAAATTACTCCACTGTAGAATTAGTGAATATTCACTATTTTAAATAGTGAAATTCACTATTTTAAATAGTGAAATTCACTATGTAATTAGTGAATAATGGAGCGATTTTCACTAATATTTAGTGGTTTTTTCACTAATTCAACTTTAGAGAGCGGATGTTGCGAAGCTTTTAAAGATGAATTTTGATTGGTCTGTAAGGAATAGACGCGAAAAAATTCGCTACTTCCGCTACATTTTAATTTTTGAAATTGAATTTTTATTCTCAACTACTTAAAACTAAATAATCAAATCAAATTATAATAAGAATTACCTTATAATCTAAACTATAATTAAAATGATATATTTATAACCCCAAAAACAAAATAGCACGCGTTCGGCGCGTTTGAATTTTGCTAGTCATCAAAAGAAAATCGATTCATCAAAAGAAAATCGATCCTCGTGTGCTTTACTTATAGCAACTCGTGCTTTTCCTTAATCTGTCGCCAGAGTTCCCTGATCTACCATCGTACCGTGTGCTCCCCTCAAAATAAGACGCTACGATGCCATTTATATTTTGTTACATCATTGTGACTGACTACGCCACGAGTAAATCTGCTGCAGAAACTTCATCTCAGGCGAATAAATAATTCCTTTCCGCATCAGTCGCGAGATTCATTGTCTACCGCGACGCGACCGAAATCCAGGTAAACTAATACGTTCCACTGTATCTCTGTCGGGGTATACGGCCAATTTCGATTTTCCTCGCCTCTTTTCCCAGCCTCTACCAGTCCCGCCTAATTCACTCGCTCTAGTTATGTTTGTTTCTGCGTCTGCGCGCAGCCGCGCCCGCGTGTATCCCTTGGAAGTGAAAATCTCCCCTCGCTCTCGTGTTCTCTCCCGTCACGTGTCGTCAAGAATAGTATATTACACAACTAGGGGGGTAAAGAGTTGGCCAGTCCACGTGTAAATTGCCGCCCGAGCCCAAGGCGAGGTTGGCAAACATGTGCTCTCGGGTGGCCCTCTTTATCCCCATGTTGAGTACTTATACGATTGTTCACCATACCCGAAAATACTACATTCGCGTTTCGGAGCCGAGAGCAAAAGTGGTGGTGAAACCAGGGTATGGTGAAAAATACTTCTGAATTTTTATGGCACGTACAGTGAAGTCGAGTGTAACTTTTAGTTTCGATGAATTCCTTCGTCACGTCGACAAAAATTATATTGTATTAAAAAATTGTTACTTTAAATACAAGTTTCTAAGAATACTTGCCACCATAGATATAAAGGTAAACAAATGAAGCTCCAATACTTGTTTAGAAAACGGAAAATCTTATCCGAATTTCTCGCTTTTCACAAATGATGAAAAAAGAAAACCAATTTACTTATACACTCGAACCACAACAAGGACGTGTCTCGCATGTCTTCAAGATCCTTCCTCTCCCTCGTCCAGCCCTTGATACACTTTTACTTCGCCTCACCAGAACCTCCGCCACCCCTGACCTTCAAATTACCACGACATCGCCCCTCTCCACTGCACTCTTTTATCTCTCTTTCTCCTGTAACACACTTACCTCACTCAGTCTCTCTCTTTCTCTTTCTCGTTGCCGAGGCAAAGACCCACGAAACGAGTGAGAGCGCGCGCGATCCCCGAGAAAATCGATCGAGCACACTCCCTCCGATTCCCTGGGCCTTTGACTTTCTCTCCCTCTCCGTCTCTATATACCTATATACACCGAGCAGAAACGCCGCCCGATAAACATTTTCCCCGCGTGCGGTCGCGGTTGAGGAGGCGTGAGACTGAGGAAGCCGCGGGAGATGGAGGTTAGGGACGGTGTGATGCTGTGTGATTTGCCCATGCGGCATGGGAAGCGCGAATATGAAAGCTTTTGCTATATTGTGGAGTATTTTTACTCGGAGATGGGATTTCGACGAAGATGTCGCTGATGTGGTAGGGAAGGATATTTTGGGATTGTCGGTATCTGATGTTTGTTTGACAATGGAGAAACGACTGAAAGACTTTTAAATTGGATGGAAATAAAGTATATGTTTTGCGAAGTTTTAAACACATCGTGGACAAAGATTGCTCAACACTATCATCGTAACGAATTCACTTCCAATTCTATCTCCACAATTGATAGGGATGTCATCTCGTGAAAAATGTTGGGTGGACTAGTTTCTCAACCATTCCCCATATGACCACACGAGGGGGGAGGTATTTTATCAGAATAGTAAAATTTAGATGGGTATTTTCTCAGAGAAGTAACAAAACAAATTAGAATATCTTATGATAGAAGAGTAAATTTTCCGAATGTTTGAAACGGTATAAAATATAAAAATACGAAAAAATTTTGCCGAGTTAAAAAAAGTCACATGGAAATTGCAGAGTTCAGGCTCGCTAAATTACATACTTTGCTGCAAATTCAAAGTGAACTTTCGCTTTTTTGATACCCTCCCATTTAGAACCAATAAAACAGCAACGTAATTTATAGCGAAACTTGTTGCTATTTTCATTTGTTATTCCCACCTCACCCGAGAATACCCCCTCGTCACCGTTGTTTGTTCTAGCCATATACAATCGCGAAGCGATCGTTGCGCCATCCAAAAATCTAAATCCTACCCTAAGCCATATAATAACCTTACGCCTGTTTTTGTGTATTGGCAGGCAGCTATTTTGTTTCTGATGAATTCTCCCATTCTCGAACGAGTCGTCGACGACGATGCGGCCAGAGCGGATGTCAGCATCATTTCTTGGCGGCTTGGCCGATGGGCTAACTTAGTCGTCAGTCAGTCGGAAAATCGCTTGGGCCACTCGGCAGATTAGGGAGAGAATAATTTAGGCGTCCGCGCATGCGGAACGTCAACATCCTAAACCGCGTCGGCTGATCCCCTCTTGATGGCGGAAAAATTGCGCTTCGGTTTACAAATAGCCGTGGTAATAGCACTTTGGGGCTTGATTCATCAGTTGGACGGTCAGCTCAGTATTGCGGACGAAGTTCTGTCGACAATTTGTCACGATCAATTACGTTTATGGATACGTTTTATTCATCGAATTCAGTAGGAATGAATTACATCCTTTATAAAAAAAAAACCATAGGACCGTCAATCCGAAAAAGCTCAAAATTGTCACTTCTCTACTCGGTCATCGTCTTTTCCAAATCCTCGATTACCCCCCCAAGATAAATCACCAAATTCATCGATGACCCACTGCCCACCCTCATTACCACAACTATCATTTCGTCATCATAACATCGCCACTACGTCAACCTTGTTATCAAACACCCCGTGAAGCGCAGCGTCGACAGGGCCGATATCCCTCGTGACCGATCGCCTTCATGCTCCACATTCGCTGTCGTCGTCGTCGTCGTCGTCAGTCCGCGCGACGGCGGCGTCGCGTCCCGCGCACAATGCCTCTGGCCGTCCAAAACGGCATTCACGGTCGGCTCCGCTTAATAAACGACTCTCTCTCTCTCTCTCTCTCTCTTGCCGCAGCATTCCACCCACGCCCATCGCGCTCGCACACAAAGGAGTCGCGGGGCTGAAACACAGCAGCAGCAGCAGCACGCGAAATAGTGCTTCGGCCTATTTTTAGGGCTTCCCCGTTTATTTTCGGAGAGCTGCTGCTGCTGCTGTGCTGGCCAGCCCCAACGGAGCTGCTTTTTATTTCGCCTGCAAGTGAGAGAGTGGCGCGGGCCAATTTCGCGCGCGGGCGAGAGGCACGCTCTTTTCTCCGCTTCGTTTTGGCGTGCGACTGAATTAGACGCGGCCGCGGCTATTTTCGGAGGAAAACACAGTTTCGGCTGCTGTGTTGCGGCGGGATTGGAGGGGGGAGGGGGGAGGAGGGAGTTTTAGTTGAGGTTTCGCGCGGGTTGTTCGGTTGGGAAAGTTATAGTTGATAGTTCTTTCTTCAGGGGGTGTTTGTATGTTTTGCAGATTGGGGGATGGATATGAAAATATTTGGAGTTTCAAAGGGTGGAATGTTGTTGTTGCGTATGGTGGAGGTGAAATTTTATCCGTACGATGTATGTATGGGTCTCGATTTTTATTGGTATATTTGGAATAAAGAATTTTTTCATTTGGGAATAAATTCGAATGGAAAATCATACGATTGGAATTCCTCATATGAGTTTTGTTCATTTTAATTGAATTTCGTTTGTATCCATCGAATGCACTGTGTCTTTGATACGGTGAAGTGCCAGTTATTCTGATAAAGAGAAACTTGTCAGTAGTACTCTATCAACATTAAAAAAAAAAACATTATTATTGTTTAAATTTGATAAGGGACTGATTCATTTGTGTTGATTATAATATTAAGTCAAATTATTAGAGTCATTTTATATCTTAGAATTATTACACAACCAATTGGAAATTTATTGAGGTTATGCTTTATAAAAAGGTATATAGGCAAAATTTGGTCCGACTTCACATGGACGCAGTAGTCGGAACACATTTAAAACCAGTACTGCGTCAAAACGATGTCTGCGTATTGCATCCCAACTCGACTTAGGCCCTCCACTACTGCGCGGCTTTGTTTACATTTTTTTTCAACTTATTTTCTTTTAATATAAAACAACAACTTGGAGTTTTTTCTTTGCATTAATTAGTATAATTAACCCTGAGTTAATGATTGGCTCTAAAATCATCGATAGTTTAAGAACAAGCTCCAAAAGTGTTCGAGTACTGGGTACTTTATTTATGTGAGATAAAAATGTTCACATACCCTGGTAGAAATGGTAACCAACGGTTAGCGAACCGCTGACCAATTTTTAAATAAAAAACGTCACACCATGAATAACGATATTTATACATGTAGAAATATTATATTGTAGATGCTTTAAAATATAATGATAGTTTTAAATAGTTTTAATTAAATGTTAATATGTTAATCTTAAGTAGAAACGCTTCCATTTGATTAACACGTTGATCAACGAAGTTGGTCTATTTTCTACCAGGGTATTAGAAGGCTTAAAAAGTGTGCCATCAGCATTGCCAATATCTTATAGTAGAAATAGACAAAAAAAAACGTCCGACGATACAGACAATATAATCTCACTCTTGTCTTCACTGAAATAAAAAGAAAGAGAAAAACACCGCCGATATTCCGCTTTATTTCTCCTACGATAATCTCCCGAGAAGCCAAGCCACCACAGCCAACCACAAAACACGATTATCCGCGAAAAAAAAGGCACCGCTAACAACAGTGGAAACGTACTTTTCTCGCTATCAATCGCACGTGAGGATCTCATCTCTTTCTCTCTCTCTTTCTCTCTGTCTCTCTCCTCTCGTAAACACTCAGATAAACTTTGCGGCGCGTGTATCTTCGAGAATAGCTCAACGGTCTCTCCCCTCTACCGCCTCATTCTCGTTTTAATCCGCGCTTGCTGGCTCTGGCTGCTTTGTTTTTACGAATTGCGCACCGCTATAGCGACGTCGGCGACAAAGCGAGCGCGCGCTGAATAGGAGAAAAAGCCCCGCGCGGGAAGTAGTTTAGCACAGGGAGGAAGAGAGAGAGAGAGAAAGAGTTGCAGATAATAAAAGTCGCTAAAAATAGAGCCCTTTATCTCGCGCGGGAAATTTACGATGACTATGCGCCGGCCCATTGTCAGAGATGAGGGAGAATTCTCCCCTCTCTCTCCCTCTAGACTGGGAGAGAAATGGAAAAATTGCTCGAGTTATGTCGCGCAAAATCTGGTGGTAGAGGGAGGAGAGTACAAAGGAACTAGATAAACGAAAGAGAGAGAGAGAAACTGTGGAATATGCGAGGGAACTGGAAAAAATAAGAAAAGTATACAGTGTGCGAAGGAGGAAATAGGAAGGGTTGGGAAGGAAGCGCGAGCTGCTGGTTAACGAACGACCAGATTACTTTCGTGGTTGCTTTTAAGAGCTCGTAACGAGGACTTTCTTCTTCACCGTAAAAAAAACTAACCGATACACGCAATGCGGAGTCAGTTATAATCCATACAAGCGCAGTAATACTCGTGAGAAGGTGTAAAAATAAATCAAAGTCATCCCCCCCTTTTTCTTATAGTTCTTTAATAAAGTTCGACCTTGTTCTTTGAAATAAAATTGCACGCGCGCTACTGCAGCCAATGGAAATGCGGCAAAGTCAACATTCCTTTGTCGGAGAAAATACTTTCCTTCAAATTCCTCTCCGTTGCAAGAGGCATTTACTTACTTATTGGATTTCAGCGCAAAAAAAAGGAAGAAATTCTTCAAAGTCAGATGCGTATTGCGATATATACTATACTTCTATTGTCCAAGACGAAAAATCTTCGTTCAAAAAGTCACCCATATCCCCAATTCTCTCGCACCTTCGCAAATCGGTTCAGAAGGGTTTTCCGAGCGACCTCGCGCAAAAAGACCGAAACCCATCTATATACAGATACGTATATATATCAGGGGGAAAAAGTGAGAAAAGAGACTGCGACGCGCGCGCGCGTTCGCGAGGAGGAAGGGCATTCATATAGCTCGGTTCTATTCGAGGCGCGGCTTTGGTACCGTGCCAGATCTATTTTCGCGAGAGGCGCAGCCGCGCGCGCATTGTGTGCTCTCTGCCCCGCGCTAATTTCGTTACGTATTCTCGCAGGCGCGCGCGCGGGGGCGACTTTATTTCCAATCCCGTCGTCGCTCTCTTTCTATAGCCGCCGGCGATGAAGAAGAAGAGGGAGGAGAAGAGAGCTGATGAGATTTTTTTCCAGGTCGCGATTGAATTATTGGCGTGTGTACACGCGCGGTGTCTGTGTGTAAACAGCGTGAGCTTCTTCGCTCGGCTCTGTAATTGGTACAAAGAAAGTGTGCGGTCGTCGCGCTCTAAATTCGGCCAATTTAATGCGTTGCCAAGAAACGAACGGACCTCTTCAAAGAATCCAGTTGCGAATTGTATTTTTGCAATTCTAACAATCAGCGTTATCTATAAATGTACCAAAATTTAACGTTCGTGGAATTTACGTCTAACCTGAATTCACCGAGTTCATATATTTATCAGGTTGATTAAATGCTAATAACTCGTGATTGAAATAACGCCGATCAAAGCTGTTGATGTCCGTATCGTAAAATGGAATCAGGAATATTTGTTTTAATTTTCAGTTTGAAAGCATCATGCGACGTGAAAAGACGCAAGTTTGAAAATCTTCTTACATGTCGGAGAAATTTTTTCATTTTATAAAAAATTATAATTATCTATTTTCACTCAATGGATGTTATAATATAACTATTTTTTTTTACAATTTTACGATTTTAAATTTTTAATATTATTAGTCTATAATTTTTAAATTAAAAGGTACCCCTTCGGGCATGTTTGCTGACTTGTTTGGAACAAACACGCCGTTCATATAATCACTTCACTACTAGATAAAAATGGTTTGATATAACACAGAAGCCCCGAACAGACCCTTATAGAAACAGTGCTAATGAAAGTTGGATCATTTATAGTATTTAACTCATTATAGCTTATTTTTTGTTGAATTATTCATTATAATACGTTCAATTTCATGTTGTCAAAAACTTTAGTTTTTTAATTAATATAATAATATCGATAATTCTTGTATTTTATATAAAATTTATCGTCGGTGAGCTTATCGCAGAACCCTGGCCAACCTATACCCCACTTGTGGGGGGGCAGGGTCGCCAAAAATCATCCGGTTAAAAAAATTGGTTCAAGCTTTTTTTTTCAGGTGATCCTACACGTTTGAAAAAAATCATAAATATTCTCTAGATGAAGTACTTTGAAATATTGGAAAATTTTTGTTACTAACTAAATATAGTTTTAAGTAAAAAAAAATATCCCCAGTCTTCTCTATACTCTGCATTTATATCTACTAATACACACGACCATTTGCGCGAATAACCACTGCGCACTCGTCACGGGACCATCAAGGCGCCGCAAGCTCCCTCTTCCCTGTTTACCAACACCTCCGTCAAAAAAAAATGTCACTCCCAATTAAATCCCCCATATCAAAACCAAAGTCACGATGCTTAGGACGAGAACGGCGAGAATAACCTAGCCTAATGCAGCGCGCGGGAAGACGCAAAGGTCACCCCCGGGGGGCGGGCGGAGGGAAGGAGGTGGTGGTGGCATATTGCAGCTTTCTCTCGCTCGGTCGCTGGAGGGTGCCGTGGCGCCTCTATTTATAGACCGTCGAGCCACCGCCCAACCAACCCGCGCGCCGCCGCCCCCGCCGCCGCTCCGCGCCCGCGAAACCTCCCTGCTCGGCTATAAATAGAAAGCGCGAGCGTCGCGATTACTCGGGCAGAGAGAGAGGGGGGGAATCGCGCGGGAAAGTCGGAAAAAGCAGGACGAAGGCGGAATTCCGAAAATGCTATTTTCAGCCTCACTGCGCTCGCGTGCGTGGGCGTGTGAGAAGAGCGTGTGATGGTGCATATGGTTGTGTGTGTGTGTGTGTGTGTGTGTGTAGGGAGAGAAGGAGGCTCTTCGATCTGGTTTGGGAGAGGAGAGGAATTTTCGGAGGTGCGCGAGCAATGTTTCGGCTACTTATGGAAGTTTTAGGTTAGGTGGGCACTTTGATTATGCGGTTATGCCCTGCTGCGTCAATATAATAAAGTGCACGCGGGAGAAAAGTTTAAGCAGGCTGAGGTGCATTCGTACATAGTTAAACAAATGAAACATTGTGATTGGTGCTTGAAAATTTGTTTCTCAGGGTATAGCTTTCGAATGGGATATTAAATAAGTATAGCTTTAAAAATAATTTATAAACTTGTAAAAGCTGTTATTAATACTTCTGAAATTGTGCTTAAGTAGCAAAAAAGTACTACTTATATCGTCACTATTTTAGGTCATCATTTTGAAAAAAAATAAATAAAATAATAATAATTTCTAAATCTTTGTTTCAAACGAGAGCGTGGATATTTTTAGACACGCACACACACAAAGTCCGAACGAAATAACAAAAAAAACTGCGTATATGGCGCTAAAAGCCTTGCAATTTTTTCAACTGACGTCACGCGGTCTTTAAATATAGCGACCGACAGAATAATTGTATTTACGAGTAATCGGTTATTGAAGTCAAATACAATTATTTAACCCTTTTAAGAGCTTCCGAGAGCTTTCACGACAGCGCGAGTTTCGCTCTTTAAGCAACAAACTGTATTTCAGGTTACGTGAACGCACGTCGTAAGTAGAAAATTGCTTTTCCGATGCACCGTGGCAGAATAACGTTCGAACTCAAAACACGGTTAGCTTTATATTTTCAGCTTGTATAAAAGCTAAAATGATGCGGTGGATGATTTTCAATGGAATGTATATAAGGTTTCACAGCATGAAAGTTTTATATTTCATAACAAGCTCAGTTATGATTTTAATTTAGTCAGATTTTCTGTTTTAATTTCGTTAAAAAGTAACAACAAACAAGGATATTGCTCATTAAACGTACTATATTCAGCATGAAAAACGTCATTTTGGAAACATCGAAATAACGATATCCCCTAAACTCAACAAAAATCAACAATCATAAAGATACAATACCACACTACACATATGCTATATACAACCCTTTTTGTCCGAAACCCCATCTCCGGCACATTCATCAAACAAATCCGCTGACATCCTCTCCTCGAACTCCATAAACACATGGCGCTCGTCGCGGCTAAACTAAAATTTCCAGTCGCGGCCGCGCGCGTCGCTCGACGCCCTCATAGTATATAGCTCGCGGACTTCACAGAGAGAGAGAGAGAGAGAGAGAAGGAGAGTCGCGCCACGGTTATACGGTGACGAGTGAGTCGCGCACATGTAGAATCGCTCCTGGAATAGAAGTCCCGGAATAGATGAGCAAGCTTTTTATTATTCCAAATAATTCTCCTCTTTATGCGAGCGAGAGCAAAGACTTCTGCGTGTCTCGCGAGATATTATAAAAATAGGCGCGTATATGCAGGCGGCGCTAAATCGGCGAGATCTTCATATTTTTATATATCAGCTCGCGTGGATTAGCAGAAACTTTTGTTGCGGGAAGGTGGGAGGATATGGTGGTGTGCTTTAACGTGGTTTAACGGGGAAATTTACAGTCTTTTTGGTCGGTGTAATATTCTTTTTTTCAAAACATCCCTGTGGCCAAATTAACCATATTTTATCGCTAACGTGTTAATTAAATTGAAGCAATTTTAGCCAAAATCATGATACAAAAGTAATGTAATTCATCTAAAATTTGTGTGACGTTTACAAAGCTCTCATATAAAGTAAATAATCATCATTTCTATATTCGAAATGTATTGTATATGTATTGGATGTTTTTGGATGGAAATTCGTTGGGTGAGATTTCTTTCCTGTGTGTAAATTGATTATCCATCTTGAGCCGTTACTGATTGATTGGTTATTTACTGTTTACGAATGAAACAGATGGAACAACGGAAACTGCCAAACAATTAGAGTTCTTGTCTGTCTATCATGAATAAATGCTTGCCAAAAACGTCTACTATATTACTTATCACAATTAGTTTAAATTCTGAAGGAAGTATTTATCGACTTTAAAAGTCTATCTGATCGTATATTAAATTAGTTCGTTAAATACACTTTCCGATTTTCAATAATTTATGAATTCTAAAAATAACGTGCCTTCGTTTCCTGCTATCGAA
>JAPYZP010020126.1:0-12940 GCA_030522985.1 Torymus sinensis
AAGAGAGAGAGAGAGAAACAGGGAAAGAGGGGGGAACGCTTAAGCGTTCTGCGAGCTATGCCGCTGGAGGTTTTACGATTGCCTCAACTACGTGCGCTGTAGCAGCAACAGCAGCAGTCCTCTCTCTCTCTCTCTCTCTCTCTCTCTCTCTCTCTCTCTCTCTCTCTCTCTCTCTCTCTCTCTCTCTCTAGTGAGTCAGAAAAAAGAGAGATGTACGTAGAGCGAGAGAGGAGAGAGCAACAGAGACAGAAACAAAGAGGCAATTATTGACAAAAAAGGCTCTAGGAGCGCTTTAGAAGCGAGGAAGAAGAAGAGAGAGGAAGACGAGAGGGGGAGGGGGGAGGAGGAGAGGAGGAGGGAAAAATAAAAGGCGCGGAGCGAAAAGGAAAACGAAAAGTAATAGAAGTAGTTAGGCAGCTCTCTCTCTCTCTCCCTCTCACACGCACGCGCGCGCAGAGACAGAGACTAGAGCGAGATAAAAATAAAAGTGTGCAGAAAGAGAGAGGGGGAGACGATAAAAGAGCTCTCTCGCGCGCTAGAGAGAGCAAGAGAGCAGTCCGAAGGGAAAAAGGGAGAGAGAGAGAGGAAGAGAGCGCGAGGTATAGGTGTACACACACTCTGCGCGCACTGCAGCTCGCGAGGTCCGTGCACTCGCGCGTCGGAGGTACCTACCTACGTACCGGCCGCGTGTAAAACGCAGCGGCAGTACAGGAGCTTCCTTATGCACTCGTCATAGTCATCAGAGAGCCGCGCGTGCGCGCGCGAGCGAGCGGCTGTACACAGACAGAGAACCGGCTTCCCACACGTTACACAACACGTAAGAGCGAAAAAACGCCCGCGGAAATTTATACGAGTGCGATGCCCGTGCCGCTGCTGCTGCTGCTGTTTCCCTCGCGGGAATCCCATAAGCTTTGTGTTGCGAGAGGGGCGCGACAAAAAAAAAGAGAAAGAGGCGCGTGGAGTAACGAACCGATACGAGGGATTGACAATAAACATAGCGTCGGGCTCGGCTGTATGCGACTGTGTGTTGGATAACGGCCCAGAGTGCGTTCGCAGATTGCGCAATCTGCGAGGTGGTGCTCTAAAGTACCACGGCGGAGTGGTGGGACCAAATGAGAGAAAGGGACAATTTTACGGCAGCGTAGCAGCGCGGTTCCCTCTCGTTAATGAATGTTATAAGTTATTCGTCGGCGCTCCGGTAAGGAGCGAGGAGGAGAGTTTTATTGGCGTTTTCGCGCCGCACTATCTCTTCGCTCGTTGCCTGTTGCAAGCGTTATACTCGCTCTCGTGCTGCCGGGGGAAAATTCGAGGACGGGTGCAATAAAATTCACGCGGAGGATTAATCGTTCGCCGAACGCAAGTTGTTACAGTAGTGTGCGCGGCCCGCGGTGAAAAAGTAGCCCCATCATCGTCAACGACGTATACACAACGTGTGCGTGCCGTATATAAAAAAAAAAGAAACAAGAGTTATCGGATTGGTGCCGTCCGCGCGTACGTATACTTTCGCTTTTCATAGGACGCGCACCGCCGTGGTGACCCCGCCGTGCACATACAGCACACACAGTGCGCGAAATTACGTAATGGTCGGTACGCGCGGATTGCCGGTGTACATTGCGAAACCATTGAAATTGACTTGGCGAGCCGATTTGTTATTGATTGGTCAAGAGAGGGAGTGAGAGATATTGCGCGTTGAGTGTGTAAGTATGCGAAGAGAGGGAGAGAGCATAGGGTGCTGCTCTCTCGGGTGTGTATCAGGTGTCAATTGTTTGATCGATCGTGAGGCGCTTTCATAATCGAAAATCAGCGACTTTAAGCGCTGCCAATTTGAGGTACTTAAGAGCTCAGCTTTGAAGAACGTCTGCGCGCTTTTATATTTCATCCTCGACATGACGACGAATTAATCCCTTTCATGCGTACACACATACGTAATATACATATACACGTCTTACGTAAACTTTTACGCGTGCGTATATGTTTGCGCAGGCAATCAATTACGGCCGTCGACGCGGCGCGGAATAAGAATCTTTCTGACGAGCGCGCGAGCTCGATGCATTCCAATTCGAGGAGGAAAGTCCGAAGGCAACGCGTGAGAGAGTGTGAAATTTTCAGGTGTATTTTGTAAGTTATAGACCGCAGGTTTCGTTGTTTTGTTTTTCCCTCTCTCTCTCTCTTTCTCCTTCTGAAATCAACGCAAATAAGAGTGGTAAAAAGCACGTCTATTGTTGCATGCGAAAGAAGAGACACCTGCAACTTTCTCACGTGTTTTCGAGAAGGAGCAGCCCGCAGCGAGAAAGGAACGCGGGGCTCACTGCGCAAACTCCGTTCGCGCGGGAGGCACGTACATATTCCAGCAAAGTTTGACGGGGCGACGAGGAGCTGCGACGCAAAAACAGCTCTTACGGCACGAGGCGCCGGGCGTATAAGCAGACGCAAACATGACGGTGCGAATTCTCGCGAGCTGCTGCTGCAGCCAAGTTTGTCCTATACAAACTTCGAACTTTTGCTACCGCCTGCGCAGCACGCGCACTCCAAAAGAAGAAGAAGAAGAATAAGAAGCTGAAAAATCCGAGGGGAGAAGACGACGACCAGGCGGCGGTGCGGTGGTGACTCGGATGAATTCGGCACTTGAGGCGGTTTTTCGCTCCTTTTTGTGTGCGCGCGTATGCGAGCCGCTGCTGGGACGCGGGAAAAAGTTCGGTGGAATGAGAAAAAGCGCAAATAAGAGGGGGAACTGCGAGTTATTTTGACGCGATTACTGAATGTCGTTTTATTTGCTTTGTACACCAGGCTGCGGGATTTATGATGGATGATTCGGTGATTCGGGAGTTTTTGAAAAATTTCGACTCCGTTTCTCACGCTACGCGAAGCGTGTGTATTCTACATATATATATAATGTTTATCGAACCATTTTCATTCATCTTCATTCGTTCATCCCGTGAACTCGAATAATGTCACGTATGTGTCGAATCATCGATATCGATCATTAAGATTACTATCGGCCGTTCAGGGAACTTTTATTTCAAAACCATTAGATCTAGCAATTCATTTAGGACACGAGTCTCGAAACGCGCCGAACACAATTCACTAAGCACTTTTTTCAACTTTAACGGTTGTCGTTTAAGGCCTATAATTTTAAAAGAGAAAATATATCATTGTTTTAATCAGAAAATCGCTCGTTACAATTATCAATCACAATAAGAATGTTGAAAAATCCGGACAATAAAACGTTCGATATAATTAAAAGAAAACAACGGCAACGTCGTCGTCCACGACGACAACAACAACAACAACAAAAAACAAGTCGACCGCGTGGCAGCCAGATTGTCAAGTATCATATATATAGTTGCAGCGGCGGCAGCAGCAGCACCGGGAGAAAGCCTTCATCTGTGTGCGTACGTATACATATATATACGCACACGTGCGTGCAAGTGTGTGTGTGTACGCGCGTAAAACGAGGTGGGGTACTGACCGCACATTCCAGCCGCTCGGAGGTGACCGCCTCACCTCTCTCGTCTATATTCCACTTTGACTGCGCGGCAAAACAGTTTCTGGCTGCTGCTGCCGCTGTATTACTACTACTAGCACAACTTACGCAAGGAAACTTGGGAGAATAATAAAATTTCTCCCGCGAGTACGCATATATATTGCCGGGGCCGAAAGATTGGCCAATGCGCGGGAAATACTGTGTCAATGTACCCGAGCGTGCGTGCGTGCGCTGATTCACGCGGATAAATCGCGCTAGCGGGAGCTGAATTATTATTTTAGAGGGAAGAAGATTCCTTATGGGCAGCGCGGCGAAGTAGCAACGCGAACCAATAGGCGAGATATACGATACCCTGATATATGTATTGAATCAAAGGCTCGCACTTAATAAATATAGGAGATAAATAATAAGTAAGAGGAAGGAAGAGCTGCCTCGGGTAGAAGTAGTCGTCGTGCCTAGTCGCGCTAAGCACGCGGCACCGAGGCAGCTGTGCGAGCGCGGGGCCGCAAAAAGGGTTAAGAGGAAGAGAGACGACGACGACGACGAAGAAGAGGAGCAGTAGGAAGAGAGCAGGCTCTCTCTCTCTCTGTGTGTATCGTGACGTCACGCAAGAGAGCAGAGGCGGCCGCAAGAAGGTCCAGCTGCAGCGGCGATGTACTAAACATCGCTACCGCGCTCGGCTCCCGCCTTTTTCTCCTCTTTCCCTCTCATTCCGCTCGGCTCGTGTGTTATGTGCGTATATATATACGACGAGCGAGCAGGGCAAAGCTCTCCCCGCGCGAGAGAGAGTTAGTATAACGTATATACGCACGTACGCGTATACGTGTGTGTATATATATAATACATACATTAGTGTCGGTACATGATACATAGTCCGCGCGAGGATCAACGACCCACGTGTGCATATCTATATCTTTCTCGCCCGCGAGACTCTTACTCTTTTGCGCAGCTACTGCACTTGATCTCCCTCGCGCAGAGAGTAGTATGTATATCGCGAGCGCGCGCGCACGGAGGCAAGTGCAAAACGGCTTAAGCGCCTTCTTACGTATACGCGCAGATATATACGAACATGCCTGCGCGTATGTCCACCGATGCGTTTCTTTAATTGCATAATCGACGCGCGCGGGTAGACTTGACTCTCGCGGTCGGTATCACACGCTGGGAGGGTATATACACCGGCTGCAACGAGATACCGAGATGCACATGACTCTTTTTTTCTTAAAACTATGCTGTTTTTTTTCGTCTTGTTGTTGGTGCGTGCGTGTGTGGAGGCGCGCGATGGTGTGTATACAGTCTGGGCCGAGGGGCAGTTACGGCTATTACTACAGACCGCGCGTCGTCTACTTAAAGAGGTGGATATATCTCGAGGCTGGACGCCGCGAGGTGAGCGGTGGGAGTCGGTGTTTATATATCGCCGAGGGAGGCGAAAAACCTTGTTAAATAATGTTTCGTGCTTATTGAGTTGTTTGAGTAATATATCCCGAAGATTTCTTTTAATTTTCAAAAAACAGGGTAAGAAGGATTCTATGCTACTATAATTCGTAACGTTTCTTTGGTCTGGAAAAGCAAAAGGATTGACAATGGGAACGAGGATCAAGATAATGCGACAGAACTCTGTTTTGAGAACGTGGACGTCAAAATACGGCGCAGTTTTAGAAAACACCCGTGTGCGTGCACGTATGATGGATGGCTGTATCGGCTATTATCCGCGCGCGGCATCTATTTTTGTTTTTCCCGCGTGGGAAAAGGCTGAAAACCAGTTTTCAGTTGTTTACCGCGCGCGCGCTTCCATCCTCCTCGTCCGTTATTATCCTCGAGACACACAGAGTCCTAAAAGAAACACACTACACCGCCGCATTTTGTACTAATTTTTATCCATTACTCGAGGATTGTATATATCCTCTCGGCCGCGAAGGAGTGTACTGCTCCAATTGTGTACCGGTATTTAGGTCCCTCGATAAAATATCGAATGGCATGGGCTGCGCGCGGTTAAAAAGACATAGAGACCACCGCTTCTTCGCGTGCAAACTTACTGTTAGCGAGTAGGGGCCTCCTCCCTCATTCATTAATACACATGAGTATTTAAATAGGCCAATTTGCTCGACTCACCTGAAACAGAAAAGGTAAGGGAGATAGGTTAATAAATCTGTCGAGCAGGACAAAACGGTATATGAATCAATTAATTAAGTCAATTAAAATCGCTAAAAATACGGCCCACCCCTCCAAAAAAAAAGAAGCACATATATACACATACGCGGCTATTCCATCATTGCAAGAGCGAGCCGCACGGGAAAACAATAACGCGATAGTTTTCGCGATAGCCATCTCGGCCAATAAATACGTCGGCGTCGGAGCATTATACCGTTCACCAGCGCCACCGCCGCCTCCGATAACATCCGATCGCAATCTCGCTCCTAGATTCGCGCGCCGCAGCCAAACGAGACCAACCAGCCGCAGCCGCGCGTAAGGGAGGGCAGTAGGCGCGCTCCTCGCGTTGCATGGCCGATCGCGATTAGTACGTATATCGCGGGGAAAAATCGATTCCGACCGTAGCTTATCAACTCTCTCTCTCCCTCTCTCGCGCCCGCATCGATATATAACTCAGGCCGAGTAATAGCGTCGTCGCCTGCGTCCTTATCACACCTATCCCGACATATTTATATATGTATACGGCAGGAAAAGGTATACGACTGCGGGGGGGAGACGCACGAGGTGCAGCAATGCATTGCGTGCGTGCGCGGCCGCGTTTCTGCGCGGAAATTCCGTGGGTCCACCCACATTCTAGCCTACAAAGCGGGCCGCGGTACCGTTTCCCGGCTCGCGCAGTTATACCGCCGGCCTTCTCCGAGAGAGGCTAATAAACATGCCCGCGCGCATGCCGGCCACCGCACTCTGCTTCCCCAATTTTTGCCCTTTCTCTCGCCCGCGATTCACCTTTTTTCCGCCTCGCCTCCGCGTGCGTCGACGCAGACAGAGAGAGAGGAAGTATGCGAGCGCCCGCGCCCGTCTCGAGATACACGTGAGCAGATTATCGCTCGTTTTATAAATATATATACACGCGTATATACGTATACACGCGTGTGTCTTTGGTGGGTCGTCTATATCAGATGAGGGTGTTCCACAACCGTGACATATAAATATTAGCGACGTGTTTATTCGCATTTTCGTAACGGTTATGTGTACGGCAGGTTCGCCTGTTGCGAAATTGTTTTCAAAGTGCTCACTCTCTGCTCTATAAATATTTAATTGTAGGGAGACCGTGGAGAGAATAGCCCCGCTGCTATCGCGATTCCACGGTTAAGGAAAGGCGCATCTTATTCAAGCAGCCCTATTGCCGATTTGATCGAGCCCTGAAATCGGCTAACAATTACACGGAATTGAATACGAATGACCGTTACATACTGCTGCGGCCTTCTCTCTCTCTCCCTCTTCGCGAAAAGAAAAGCTCTCCTCTCCTTCTCTCTCTCTCTGCTCTCTGTCCGCGCACATTATAATTTCAAACTGTATCAGAGAGCCAAAGCAGCCGGGGAATCTCCATTGTTCAACGGGTCCGCTCATTGCAGATTCATTGGATTCATTACCGTTAGCGCTTCTTCTCCTTCTTCTTCTTCGGCTTCTTCATATTTCGCCGCTCGCACTCTTCCTCAAAGCCCTTTTAAAGGGCTTTAAACCGCGTCGCCGTCCGATAAACTTCGGCCTGTTCGTTGGCTCTCGCTTGCTTATACCCCCGCACTGTCTCCCTCTCTCTCTCTCGCGCCTATTGTTGGGAGTTAAGAGCCACCTGACCGAGGAGGCGCGAAGCAAGAGAGAGAGGGAGAGAGGAAGAGAGAGGATTTAAAGTCCCGACGCGATGTTATAACGAAAGCGCGCGGGAGGAATGCGGATGAGCGTTTGCGGCTTCGGTAGCGAGAGCCGCGTTAAATTCGCATTAAGGCGGCGGTGCCGGCATAATAAGGTTCGCGCGCAGTTCAGGGAGAGACAGAGATGCCACCGTCGTCGTCGTTGACAACGACAGCTCTCTTGAGTTTCGCGAAGGGACACTGCGCGCGCGAGAGAGAGAAAGAGTATAGCGGAGAGACGAACGGCGATGGTCGCGGCAAAAAAGGTTGGCTGGTAAACGGTCGCGCCGATGATGAGCCATCGGAGGCTACTTCGCGGTCAGCGCTGCGACGCCTCGGTTTTTCCTTTTTTCGCGCGCGAGCGGTCAACGGTAGAAAGAGAGAGAGAGAGAGAGACGTGTGCACTGGTTAATCAGAAGCATTTCTCCAATGAACGTCGTACAAAGCAGCCAATGTAACCCTGTTCACATAAGAATCCCATTTCCTTTTCTTTCACAAGTATATAGAGCTTGAGAATCGTATAAGAATGCGTGTACTTATTAATATAACGCGCATTGTACACGAAAAAAGAAGGGATAACGCCGTTGGTTTAGGACGCCCAAGCCGCCAACAACAGATGATACATCCTATATACGTGCACAGCCGAACAATTGACGTGATCTCGTGAGAAAGGCTTTGTATACCCGCTAATATCACGCCGGTGCACAGAAATCCGTCACGAGAGCCGCTCGCTATAAGGGACGAGGCGGATGGAAAAGAAATGAAAAGACGTGGAGAGAGAAAGAGAGAGAAAAGTCCATCCGGGAAGCGTCGACCTTGAACCCCGACGAAAGAAGTAGAAAAGAGCCCGCAGGGGGATAGGCCAGGGAAGAAGAAGAAGACAACCGAACTTCAATTATGTACTTTACCGCGCGTACTGCACGCTCGCTCTCGCGCGCGAGCTCGTTTTTCACTTTGCCTGCCAGGCCTCCATCCCCGAGATTATGTTATTAATTTGAAAATTGCCCTGCCCGCGCGTTCGCTCTCCCTCTCTCCCTTTCCTTCCTTCGGTTGTCATTGAGACATAAATTATCGCCGATACTCGATTATTTACGAGAGCAGCGCGTGTAGTACACGTATACATACGCTGTTATAGCTCTAGCAGAAAGTGCGCATTCGTCCCTCGCGAAATTCCACCGAGTATATTATATATTTGTCACGTTTCGCTTTCGCGTATATATGGCAGCGTGGAGACGGAAAAAAGACACTCGCACGCAATAAACGTTCATTAAAATCAAGATGTGATATACGGTGCCGTTTGACTCGGCACTCTCGCCACTCTGTACTTTTTCGTCTCCCTCGCTCGCGTTCGCTGATTGAAAGTTGCGGCGAGAAATTTCAGCGTCGCGCGGCGGCTCCTCTTCTATTAATTTCAGAAGCGAGACACTGGCCCGAATGGATTGTGGAGAGGTTGCATCAGCCGAGAATCACTGTAGCCTGTTGTTTGACATTGGTGTAGGTCGCAGACACGACCCTCCACTGACCAGTCGGACTTAATGGTCCTGCCGCTATACGACGCGACAGACACACACATACATGCGGCGAACCGACCAAAAGGAGCTCGGTCGGTCATAATTACAATAAATTACGATTTAAACGTGCAGCTGATGATATACGGCGAGCTATTTATAACAAGTATATAAATATACAAACGACGAGTCGTTCGGGGGGGGACTCTATCGGTTTCGTATACGGACAAGTGGTCGCGATTAATGGACCGCAATTAAAATGAAAGATGAAAGAACAATCCGAATTGAACGGGCGCGCGAGACATATACCAAAATAAACACACGCCGCGCAGTGATTCCAACCAACGGAAAACTCCACGATCACCGCGTATATATATTATATATGTATCGTCGATTAGATTGTGACGACGTGAGTTCGACCACGCAACGGACCTTGGAAAGGTCGCCCCTCATCCACACGCACGCACACACACACACAGAGAGATATATAGAGAAAGAAAGAGGAAAGAAGAGCGCAGCCCGGGTTATTCCCGCGTAGCTGGAATCGCTGGCTAATGGGACGATTGTCCGCATGCGCGCTCGCGCCTAGATTCCTAGCCAGAAAACAGCCCCGGGGATGAAGGAAGGGGGGTCCAGTGTGGCGCGGCACGGTAATTACGACGGCGGGAGTTAACGACGACGTTGGGCGTCGTCCGTAAAGGAGCGCCCTACGGAATTCGACTGCATTCGTTCGCTCGCGAGAGAGATACTTCTCTCTAGGAGCCTTATGTGTGTGTGTGTGTGTATACGTGCGTGCGCGCGGCGGGAGAGATAGAGATCAGTGCGAAGGACGCGGGTATCCGCGTAATGCGATGCACGCGCGCGCGGGCATAGGTGCGTTCCCTCTCTCTCTCTCTCGCTGCATAAGGGAAGTCCACGAGTATACGAGCGGCTTTTATTTTTCTCGGGGAGCGAGAGAGAAAGGTGAACACCTGTGCGCGCAGGAGAGCTAATCGCGTTCCATTCCTATAGGCCGGCCTATTCGTCTTTACCGCGGCGAGGACTGTGTTATAACTGCCCGTACGCAGTACTGGCCTCTGCTGTGTGTACATATATTGCTGAAGAGACCTCTCTTGTAGTGCGCACACGTACGCGTCATATAGAGCGCCCGCGTGTGTGATGTACTTTCAGCCTGGTGTAGTATTCAATTTTCAAGGCGATAATCCGCTTTTATTGCCCCCTCCACTCCACGCGCGTCCAAGATAATATCTTCGCGCTGTATTTCAACTTGCGCTGGTTTTATTTTTTTTCATCTCGAAGAATGCTGCTACATATAAGAGAGAGAAGCTGGAATTACGGCGAGTGCTCCAGCGCGTGTCCTTAAGAATTCTCATTCAGCGATTACGTCGTTCTGAGACTATATAAGCTTGTCGCGGCGCTCGCCAATGATAAGAATAGCCACATTCATTTTCAGCGTAAAAAGCCAGCTGCTCTTTTCGAACCATCGCTATATATATACACATTATATAGCCGCATAGCAATTCCAGGAACGAGGAGAATACACGCGGCGTTCATTAAGCTTAGCTTCCAAACACGCAAAATGTCGCCACGATCCTCTCCTCGAGCTTCGCGCGGAATCTAAGCATCGCGCGTGCGCGAAAAACCGTAACTACTGCGAGCGGAATTCCGTTATAATTCTCCGAGTGTGCCCGCGCGCCGCGACTAAAAAGCAAGAGCTGCAGCAGCGAAAAATAAGAGCGCGCACTCGCGTAATAAAGAACCATCATGCGCGCCTGGACATGTGCGTATAATACAAAAGAACCGCGCACCTATATGCACACATACACACACAGACATGCGTGCGTCACGACGGCGCGAGTATAGTCTGCAATTTTCGAGCTCTCTCTCTCTCTCATTTCCGGCCCCGGGCGCACTCTGTCGTCGTGATGATCGCACAGCCCGAAGGAGACTCCTCTAGGTATGATGTATAGGTGTGTGTATATAGGTATATACGGCGCAGTAGTAGACACGACGAAGGGGAACAATCGTGAGGAGGTGACTGGCGCCCCGGCGCCGCTCGATTTCCCCAAGGTCGCGTCGTCGCGTCGCAGCAGCAGCAGTCGCCGCGTGGTACGGCGAATTACATGCATCGGAGGATAGTTATAGGGGGTGCACGAGAACTCGTCGGCTGGATTAAAAATTGGTAGAGGAGCTTTTGATGCTCTTGTTGCGGAATATAGATGCTTATCGGTATATTTATAGAGGAGAATTAGATCGGGGTGATGTATATATGTTTCCTTCTGCGATTGGGACAGAGAATGGGGTTTATGCAACGGCCGGACAGTTTATAAGCACACTCTCGTGCGATATCAGCTCCCAATACCGGCATTACGAAATTATACATTAGATCTAATTACGTTATACGCGAATGATAAATGCGTTTTCATTATGCGCGAAATTTATGGCCTTATTAAGCGCATTTCCTCTCTCTTTCCTTCTCTCCCTC
The DNA here is from genome assembly GCA_030522985.1 of Torymus sinensis. Lineage (NCBI taxonomy): Eukaryota > Metazoa > Arthropoda > Insecta > Hymenoptera > Torymidae > Torymus > Torymus sinensis. Next base: position 11,317 of record JAPYZP010020126.1, read on the forward strand.
TGTGTATGCGCGCCTCGCCTCTGCAACGAAATCAAAAGGAGAGCGCGCCGCGCAGTTCTCTCTGACTCACGAGTCTGCAACCTTACCCAAGGCTCCTCTTCTTCGACTCACTCGTAAATGCAGAGCGCGCTCGCGAGAGAGAGAGAGAGCCAGCAAGCGAATCCCCGATTCGAAAAATCATTAAAGTAATAAAAGCCCGCTCGCTCGCGCTTGTATTCCCGCTCTCCCTTGGCTGCGTATAATCATGACAAAGTGTCTCAAACGAGGCTCCATTTCCGCTCGAAATTATCCTCCGATCGTCTCTCTCTCTCCCTCCCGAGATAAGCGCTCGTGCACGTTTTCTCTCTCTCTCCATCTCCTCCTTTTTTCACGAGCATGCAAACTCCTCTGGCGCGTCAATACTCATCTCCAGCAGCAGCAGCAGCTGCCGATGTCGAGTGCAGCCCCCCGCGCACACAGAGCGAGCATCAGACACGCGAGAGAGTGAGGCGCGTTTACCGGAGGCTAGCGTGCGCCGGGGCAATTGGTACCTACCTCCGGCTAGTTAGCGCAACAGCAGCACTGCATACTGCCCTCTCTCTCTCTCTCGCCTATCGGACTTTTTATCAGGGGCCCATTCCACTCGCGCGCTCCATACAGCTCTCGAGACTTAATCGAGCCGTCCGTCTTTCTCTCCTTCACGCTATACACAGCAGCACACAGCGAGCCTCGCGGCTACACTCGACACAGAAGGGCTCGAGGGATCCGCTCCATTTTTCCCCGGCACGCGCGCTCGCTCGCGAGATCATCCCGCGATCGCGCGCGTGCGTGAATAGGTGAGCCGGGGACTACTCGCGAGAGTAAGCATGTGTAACAGCAGCAGCTTCCCTCCTCAATGGGGATACAGTTAGGCCACGCCGTTGCGCCGCTGTACCAACTGACCCATTTATAGAGAGGGGAATTCTCTCTCTCTCTCACTGGCGAGCGAGCGAGCGAAGGCTTGTGATGGATGCCACCGCTGGGACTCGTTACGCCGGGCCCCGGTAATTAATACGGCGCTCCGCTGCTTGCTCTCCTACAGCGGGGGGATGAAAGAGGACCGGGCGCCCCTTTATCTCGACGAATCTTACGCGCCGATCTGTTGTGCCTATATATACCTGTACACCGTTCGACTCGTCCTCGAGGCCGCGGGATGCATATATATATTCGTCTCTGCGCACGGATAGAGGAGAATACACTGGAGATTTGGCTGCGCGCGCGCGCGTGCAAACGATGCCGTGTGCCCCTGAGAAACGCTCGCTTGTCTTTCTATCCTCTGCTTCATTTTTCTTTCTCTCTTCTCGAGCGAGAGAATGAATGGCAGAGAGAGAAGAATGAGAAGTGCATTCGGCTCGCAGTGCGTATATATACCGTCAGTAGTAGTAGTAGTGCGCTACTGGCATTGTAATATGAATAATTCAGGCGCTGTGTGGGAACATTTTCTAAATTAGAGAAAATTTTTACACGCACAATGGCGAGCGCATACAGTTTTCTCGAGAGCGCGCTGCGTGCGAGAGTCGCGCTCGGCAGTTCGCGTTTATACATGCGCGACTCGAAGGTCGAAAACGAGGTAACTGAACTCCCTTCCTTACGTGCCCCTCTGCTT